>CM064526.1:19120310-19427066 GCA_032716605.1 Paralithodes platypus
TCACGGCCTCGGAGATCGCTGCCGGTACCTCGGATTGCGGTTCGGTTGCGGGAAGGCCGTTCGGTTGCTGCCACTGCCCGTTCATTGCGGAGCGGAAGGCGGAGCTGAAGGTCCACATGCGCAAACACACCGGGGAAAGGCCCTTCCCGTGTCCCATATGTCCCAAGCACTTCACGCGGGCCAATGATCGCAACAGACACGTCCTCATCCACACCGGGGAGAAGCCCTTTCCCTGCGACTACTGCCCTCTCAAGTTTAACCAGAAGAGCAACAAGAAGGCGCACATCTTGAATCGACACTACAAGGAACATCTGAATTCATTATGCGGCGGTGAAGACTATTGAAAGTTGGGGTATCTCTAATATAAAATAATGATAGTAACAATATTTGAATTTGAATTTGAAAATATGTCAGTTGAAACTGTAAAAATAATATGAATATTTGATTAAGTGATGCTATTTTCATTAATATTTGTGAATATAAAAAGAAATGGTAACTGTGAATTTATCGTAATTTAGATTATCTAAACTAGTACTTGTAATATAGTCCGTTCATTCTAGGTTGGGCAGAAATCGTAACTTCTAACCTCTGTAACTCAAAAAGGGCTAGAGCAAATGAGCTGTCAATTTATACACATATTCCCTAGCCGAGTCTTCCTGTTTGGTAGAAATATTAGCTCGATTACTCCAGTCCTTTTTGAGTTATGAGAGGTTATAGGTTACAATTTTTGAGTTATGAGAGGTTAGAGGTTACGATTTCTGCCCAGCCTAGAATGAACGGACTATAGTGACAGTTATACTAATAAACATCTATGTTGATTGATTAATAAAAAAAAACATTATTATCAATACAAACTGAGGAAAATACAGTACATAAAATAAAATTATATGTTTGGATTTGTACTTCAGACTTAAGATCTTAAGGGGAGGTTTTTTGTTTGTTTTCTACTCCTCCAGCAATCTTAAAATTTCACTCCCTTGACCCTCTTTCAAGATAAATTTGTACATTTTTCGGTAGAAAAATGTCCCGGCTGAAAGCCGGTTCCGCTTATATTACAGGCTCGCTATCGCTCGCCAGGATAAAATCAACACGTAAATGGCACGAAAGATCTTAAAATTGACAGAAATGGCTCGAAAGTTCTTAAAATCGTCAAAATAATGGGGCGAAGGTCTTAACATTAGAAAAGCAATGGGGCTAAACATGAGGGAGAAAGGAGTCAAGAAAAAAATCCCTCAAGTGGAAATCTCCCCTTAAGGGAGGCCACCTCGCTTTTGTTTTCTCTTTGTCTCCCTCTCTCTTTAGCTTGTATCCATTCGGCCCCATTAAGCCTACTGTTTTAAGACGTTTACCCCCATCCAGGTGTCAATATTTTCCTGGCGAGCGGTAGCGAGCCAGCATATATATATTTTTATTTTGACAGCAAGCTAAATTTGTAAACAGTTGGCTGAATGGAGCCGAATGGATACAAACCAGGGAAAGAGAGAAAAGGAGAGAAAGAGAGAGAAAAAAACGGTGACCCCCTTAATACAATAATGGAAAGTGTGGAGCCAGATTTTGTTTTTGTTTTTTTTCTATTAATTCATGTATTCTTTAGTGTTCTCGCTAGACCTCCATCAAGCTTAGAAAAACGCCCCCTAGACCCCCTTCAAGATAAATTTGTACATTTTTCGGTAGAATAATGTTCCGGCCGAAGGCCGGTTCCTATTAAAATTTCAGGCTCGCTATCGCTCGCCAGAAAATAATCGACACCTACATGGTATTAAAGGTCTTAACATTTACAACTAAATGGGGCGAAAGGTGTTAAAATCGCCAAACTAATGGGCCGAACGTCTTATAATCTCAAAAAAATGGGGCTAAACATGAGGGAGAAGCAAGTCCAGAAAAAACGGTCTGCCTCCCCTTAATGGCTAATTATAGGCTTACCGGTACGGTTACTGTCTATACTTCCTGGGCACCATAATTCACTTGCGAGTTACAGGCTATAAGGAAGTTGGAGCCGTAGACATCGATTGTATATAGAAATGCAATAATAATGTAGGTTTTCTGATGGCTGAAGAGTGGGTTGAATTGGGTTTTCTGATAGCTGAAGAGTGGGTTGAATTGGGTTTTCTGATGGCTAAAGAGTGGGTTGAATTGGGTTTTCTGATGGCTAAAGAGTGGGTTGAATTGGGTTTTCTGATGGCTAAAGAGTGGGTTGTTGAATTGGGTTTTCTGATGGCTAAAGAGTGGGTTGTTGAATTGGGTTTTCTGATGGCTAAAGAGTGGGTTGAATTGGGTTTTCTGATGGCTAAAGAGTGGGTTGAATTGGGTTTTCTGATGGCTAAAGAGTGGGTTGAATTGGGTTTTCTGATGGCTAAAGAGTGGGTTGAATTGGGTTTTCTGATGGCTAAAGAGTGGGTTGAATTGGGTTTTCTGATGGCTAAAGAGTGGGTTGTTGAATTGGGTTTTCTGATGGCTAAAGAGTGGGTTGAATTGGGTTTTCTGATGGCTAAAGAGTGGGTTGAATTGGGTTTTGATGGCTAAAGAGTGGGTTGAATTGGGTTTTCTGATGGCTAAAGAGTGGGTTGAATTGGGTTTTCTGATGGCTAAAGAGTGGGTTGAATTGGGTTTTCTGATGGCTAAAGAGTGGGTTGTTGAATTGGGTTTTCTGATGGCTAAAGAGTGGGTTTGAATTGGGTTTTCTGATGGCTAAAGAGTGGGTTGAATTGGGTTTTCTGATGGCTAAAGAGTGGGTTGAATTGGGTTTTCTGATGGCTAAAGAGTGGGTTGTTGAATTGGGTTTTCTGATGGCTAAAGAGTGGGTTGAATTGGGTTTTCTGATGGCTAAAGAGTGGGTTGAATTGGGTTTTCTGATGGCTAAAGAGTGGGTTGAATTGGGTTTTCTGATGGCTAAAGAGTGGGTTGAATTGGGTTTTCTGATGGCTAAAGAGTGGGTTGAATTGGGTTTTCTGATGGCTAAAGAGTGGGTTGAATTGGGTTTTCTGATGGCTAAAGAGTGGGTTGTTGAATTGGGTTTTCTGATGGCTAAAGAGTGGGTTGAATTGGGTTTTCTGATGGCTAAAGAGTGGGTTGAATTGGGTTTTCTGATGGCTAAAGAGTGGGTTGTTGAATTGGGTTTTCTGATGGCTAAAGAGTGGGTTGTTGAATTGGGTTTTCTGATGGCTAAAGAGTGGGTTGAATTGGGTTTTCTGATGGCTAAAGAGTGGGTTGAATTGGGTTTTCTGATGGCTAAAGAGTGGGTGGTTGAATTGGGTTTTATGTATGTTGTGATATGTACTGCAACCGTATTATAGCTGGTAATTGTGGTAAATGTCCATGTTTACAGCTCCAACTTCCTTATAGAACGAAACTCGCCAGTGGTTAATTAGAACCAGAAATGCTATCCTAGTGTAAATGGAAGGTTAATGAAAACATTCTCCATTTAAGGGGACAGTGGCAGTTTGTTTGGTCTAGTAATTCATTTTTTTTTAGTTTCCTCCCTAGACCTCCATCAAGCTTAGAAAAACACCCCCTAGAGCCCCCTTTAAGATAGATTTGTACATTTTTCGGTAGAAAAATGTCCCGGCCAAAGGCCGATTCCTCCTAAAGTTACAGGCTCGCTATCGCTCGCCAGGAAAAAATCGACACCTAAAGGGGGCGAAGGGTCCTAATATTGACAAAGTAATGGGGTGAAAGGTCATAAAATCCCCAAACGAATGGAACCAACGTCTTATAATCTCAAAACTAGTGGGGCTAAACATGAGGGAGAAGGGGGTCCAGAAAAACGGGCTGCCTCCCCATCTTAACCCCTTCCGTACCGGCGACGTCTTTTTATTGTCTTCTAGCTATTAATTGAGACGATTTTATTCAGTTTAAAAAAGGCCTCTTAGCAATTAACAGGCTTTGAACTATCTCACTTAAGGGGAGATCTCCACTTGAGGGATTTTTTTTTCTGGACCCCTTTCTCCCTCATGTTTAGCCCCATTGCTTTTGATATTATAAAACGTTTGCCCCATTAGTTTAGCGATTTTAAGAACTTTGACCCCATATTAAGACCTTTCGTGCAATTCAGGTGTCGATTTTATCCTGGCGAGCGATAGCGAGCCTGTAATTTAAGAGGAACCGGCCTTTGGCCGGGACATTTTTCTACCGAAAGAGCGATAGCGAGCCTGTAATTTAAGGGGCATCGGCCTTCGGCCGGGACATTTTTCTACCGAAAAATGTACAAATTTATCTTGAAAGGGGGTCAAGGGGGAGTAATTTTAAGTTTGATGTAAGTCTAGGGAATCAACTAAAAACCTCCCCTTAACGACGTCTTTTTCATTATGTTTTGGCAACTCTTAGACGATTGTATTCAGCTCAGGAAGGACCTCTAGCCATAATAAGGCTTCAAACTATCCCAACCAACCCCTTTAACTACCACAGATCCTTCCTAAGCTGCATAATAGCGTCTAACTATAGCTGGAGTAACAGATAACACACGTCGCTGGTACTCAAAGGGTTAAGGGGAGATTTCCACTTGAGGGATTATTTTCTTGACCCCTTTCTCTCATGTTTAGCCCCATTGCTTTTTAGATTTTAAGATGTTAGCCCCATTAGTTCGGCTATTTTCAGAAATTTCGCCCCATCTTTGTCAATTTGAAGATCTTTCGTGCCATTTAGGTGTCAACTTTTCCTGGCGAGCGATAGCGAGCCTGTAATTTAGGAGAAACCGGCCTTTGGCCGGGACATTTTTCTACCGAAAAATGTACAAACTTATCTTGAAAGGGAGTCAAGAGGTGTAATTTTAAGCTTGATGGAGGTCTAGGGAATAAACTAAAAACCTCCCTTTAAGGGGAGGTATTTAGTTTGTTCCCTAGACCTCCATCAAGCTTAAAATTACACCCCCTTGAGTCCCTTTCAAGATAAATTTGTACATTTTTCGGTAGAAAAATGTCCCGGCCGAAGGCCGGTTCCTCTTAAATTACAGGCTCGCTATCGCTCGCCAGGATATAATCGACACCTGAATTGCGCGAAAGGTCTTAATATGGGGTGAAAGTTCTTAAAATCGCTAAAGTAATGGGGCAAACGTTTTATAATATCAAAAGCAATGGGGCTAAACATGAGGGAGAAAGGGGGTCAAGAAAACAATCCCTCAAGTGGGAGATCTGCCCTTAAGGTGCTATTTACCACACGGTTATGTAAAGGTCTTCACAAGTGTTCTATCAATGTAGTTACATTAGCAAGACATGTTCCTATTGTATTAAGGGAATCCACCTCGCTTTGTTTTTTTTCTTCTCTTTCTCTCCCTCTCTCGTTGTCTTTTATCCATTCGGCCCCATTCAGCCTACTGTTTTAAGACGTTTACCCCCCCCCCCCATCCAGGTGTCAATATTTTCCTGGCGAGCGATAGCGAGCCAGCATATATATATTTTTGTTTTGACAGCAAGCTAAATTTGTACATTTTTCGATAGAAAAATGTATCCGGCGAAGCCGGATTTCTCCATACAATGCTGGCTGGCTATCGCTCGCCAGGAAGAAATCGACACCTGGATGGGGATAAACGTTTTAAAACAGTTGGCTGATTGGGGCCGAATGGATACAAGCCAGGGAAAGAGAGAAAAAGGAGAGAAAGATGAAAAAAAAAAAAAAAAAAAACGGTGCCCCCCCCACCCCCACCCCCACCCCCTTAATAATAGTATATTATATTTAAATGTACTCTACGGTTTCATGTGCGGGTTAAGCCGGTATCACACGAGAGCATTTATAGTCAACATTTCTGGAATCTTTGGCAACGGCATCGGAAACTCGACTGACACTAGATGATGAAATGTAGGCAACCGAAATAGTATTCGACGACACGTTGACCCCCATAAGCTGCCAGACCAGTGTTGAGGATAAATGTCGAGTGATATCGGCTTTATACAATATTGCTAAAATACTGTATACTGATTTCAAGTGGTAGTTTTTTCAATTATTTGATAGGCGGAAGATTATTTACAAATATGAAAATAATGAGTATGATTTCATTTAATTATGTTTCCTAGAAGAGATAAGACGTTTATGTTGTAAATTTTAAGCGTATATTTTTGTCTTTATAAACTACTCATTAAGCTTGTTTTAATTGTCATATGTTACCAATAAAGTTTGAGGCTATGATGAGTATTTGATTAACCCATTTATTGTTGAATTAAATCATATATACGAACATTACTTGTTTCAGAATAAAAAGTCATAGAAATGCCAACACTTTAGGATCCATTTCCATACAAATATTGTAGGTCATTTAGGCTATACGAAGGAAATTACAGACCGTTGGATTTCAAGATATATATATACTGTACACATACAGTATATATATATATATATATACTGTACTAGGGTGAGTGACAGCAATGGTATACTGTAGAGCGTATTGAGGCTTATAAAATTCGCTCGGGGAAGATACTGCAACAATACCTTTTTTTTTCTAAGTGAAGGAAGGAGACAAAAGACAAAGCTGCCTGTAATGAGTGCCTCCCTCAGAGCTGAAAGCGTGACAGAGCCAGATTCAAGGTACGTTGGACACACGGAGCTTGAAGCAGTTTAAGTCATAGGATGAGGGAATGGCAGATTGAGGGAGAGAGTTGCAAAGTTTACCTGTTGAGTGAAAGAAAGACCGGGAAAAGTGGGTTAGTTTTGTGTTAGAGAGTTGGACAGAATAGGGGTAGGAGTGTGTTGAAAGACGGGTGCCCCCATATAGGAAGGGGGGGTCACTCCCTTATCTATATGCCACTCAGATGGCAGATAGATTGACCACTGCATCCGGCAGACCAACGAGATGGACAGTTCTCATCCCGCTGGGGTTGGGTTAATATGTGTGTGTGTGTGTGTGTGTGGAAGTGTGTGTCTCTCTGTCTGTGTGTGTGTGTGTGGAAGTGTGTGTGTATGTGTGTGTGGAAGTGTGTGTGTATGTGTGTGTGGAAGTGTGTGTCTCTCTGTCTGTGTGTGTATGTGGAAGTGTGTGTCTCTGTCTGTGTGTGTGTGGAAGTGTGTGTCTCTCTGTCTGTGTGTGTGTGTCTGTATGTATGCTTGCAATATGTGTGTGTGTGTCTCTCTCTGTGTGTGTGTGTATGTGGAAGTGTGTGTCTCTCTGTCTGTGTGTGTGTGTGTGTGGAAGTGTGTGTCTCTCTGTCTGTGTGTGTGTGTCTGTATGTATGCTTGCAATATGTGTGTGTGTGTGTGTGTGTATGTATGCTTGCTTGCAATTGAACAGGTTAGGCTAGTAGAAGTGATAGTTAGGGAGAGAAAATTTTAGTTCTTAAGGGGAGATTTCCACTTGGGACTTTTTTCTTGACTCCTTTCTCCCTCCCTTGCTTTTGAGAATTTAAGACGTTCGCCCCATTATGTTGGCGATTTTAAGAATTTACGCCCCCATTCTGTCAACTTTAAGATCTTTCGTGCCATTTAGGTGTCGATTTTATCCTGGCGAGCGATAGCGAGCCTGTAATTTAAGAGTAACCGGCCTTTGGCCGGGACATTTTTCTACCGAAAAATGTACAAATTTATCTTGAAAGGGGGTCAAGGGGGTGACATTTTTAGATTGCTGGAGGAGTAGGAAACAAACTAGAAACCTCCCCTTAACATATATTCAAATAGTTGGGAAAATATAATAAATACCTTATATATCCTTTTCAGTATTTATACAGTAATATTTTACATACATAGTTTCTTTATTTTGGGGGTGGCTATCAGTAATCGATTTTATACAGCTCTTAAGAAGCACCTAAGGCTTAAGGCGGGTGACCTGCTTTGGTTCTGTCCTTTTCTATCTTTCTCTGGCTTGTATCCATGTGGCCCCATTCAGTCTACTGTTTTAAGACGTTTATCCCCATCCAGGTGTCAATTTTTTACTGGTGAGCGGTAGCGAGCCAGCATATTTTTTATTTTTGTTTGACAGCATGCTAAATTTGTACATTTTTCGATAGAAAAATGTCTCCGGCGAAGCCGGATTTCTTCATATAATGCTGGCTCACTATCGCTCGCCAGGAAGAAATCGACACCTAGATGGGGATAAACGTCTTAAAATAGTTGGCTGAATGGGGCCGAATGAATACAAGCCAGAGCAAGAGAGAAAAGGACAGAAATAACAAAAAGCCGGTCAACCCTCCCTTAAGCCAATATAAATGACCCAATCTATCGCAACTGTGCCTTTAACCCCTTCACCACCATGACCTAATTGTCGTCATGTGCTGGTTACCATTAGACGATATTCTTTTGTTTGTCATCTACCTCTACGACTCAAAGGGGTAAATACCATCTCAAGAAACCCGCCGCTTCGTAACACATAGGTCCTTCCTTCTTAAGGGGAGATCTCCACTTGAGGGATTTTTTTCTTGACCCCTTTCACCCTCATGTTTAGCCCCATTGCTTTTGATATTATAAAACGTTCGCCCCATTAGTTTAGCGAGTTTAAGAACTTTCACCCCATATTAAGACCTTTCGTGCCATTCAGGTGTCTATTTTATCCTGGCGAGCGATAGCGAGCCTGTAATTTAAGAGGAACCGGCCTTCGGCCGGGACATTTTTCTACCGAAAAATGTACAAATTTATTTTGAAAGGGACTCACGGGGGTGTAATTTCAAGCTTGATGGAGGTCTAGGGAACACACTAAAAACCTCCCCTTAACCTGCATAAAATCATTTAATGTCAGCCAGAACCAAAAGTAAAACATCATCATGGTGCTGAAAGGGTTAATTAACCCGTCCAATCCCAGCGACGGCAGAGAGTCGTCAGTAGATAAATCACTCCCCAGTCCCAGCACGTCTGCCAGCCGTCAGTAATATACGATCCTTGTAACTGCCAGTATCAGGCAGTACCTGGTACCACGATGTTTGAGCACTGCTCTAAGACCTTGGCAACACTTCTCAGCTTATATCCAAGCCCCCACATGCTGGGAGAGGCAGTATTCCTCCATCCTTTGAGGTGGGAGGTTGTTATATCTTGCCTCTGAAGCCATTTTGGCCACATTGTTTGGTACTGGGGGGTATATTTATGGTAGTAGGCCTACCCTATGGCACAGTGGGGGTTAAATACTTAAAGTCTTGTACTTAATTCTTAATATTGCCGAAATATAACAAACTAAGGTGCTATGGTTAAGGGGAGGTATTTAGTTTGTTCCCTAGACCTCCATCAAGCTTAAAATTACACCCCCTTGAGTCCCTTTCAAGATAAATTTGTACATTTTTCGGTAGAAAAATTTCCCGGCCGAAGGCCGGTTCCTCTTAAATTACAGGCTCGCTATCGCTCGCCAGGATAAAATCGACACCTGAATTGCGCAAAAGGTCTTAATATGGGGTGAAAGTTCTTAAAATCGCTAAACTAATGGGGCAACCGTTTTATAATATCAAAAGCAATGGGGCTAAACATGAGGGAGAAAGGGGTCAAGAAAAAAATCCCTCAAGTGGAGATCTCCCCTTAAGGGGAGGTTCTTAGTTTGCTCCCTAGACGTCCATCAAGCTTTAATAAATATCCCCAAGACCCTTGTTCGAGATAATTGTATACATTTTTCGGTAGCAAAATGTCCTGAGCTAATATTATCAAAAAGGACCAGAGCTAATATTATCAAAATGTCCTGAGCTAATATTATCAAAAAGGACCAGCGTAATCGAGCTAATATTTCCACCCCAATGGGAAGACTCGGCTAGGGAATAGGGGTATAAATGGACAGCTCGTTTGCTCTAGCCCTGTTTGCGTTACAGAGGTTAGAGGTTAGGATATTTCTGTGGCCAACCTAGGATGAACAGACTATAAATCCTCGACTATCACATTGGGTTGCAGTTTCGTGGTTTTGCTCCCTAGGCCTCCATCAAACTAAACCAAAAAAAAAAAAAAAAAAAATCGTCAAGATCTCCCATCCAGATATACTTTTTACCGGTCCCTCCCTAATTACATGCTCGCTATCGCTCGCCAGTTAGTAAATCGACGCCTAAATGACACGGAAACTCTATATATTGCCAAAGAAAAGGGGCAAAAGTTCTTCAAATCGACATACTAATGGGGCGAACGTCTTAAAATTTGAAATCTCATGGGGGTAAACATGAGGGAGAAGGGGGTCCAGAAAAAACCCACCATCTCCCCTTAAAGGGGGGTGACCTGCTTTTTGTTATTTCTGTCCTTTTCTCTCTTTCTCTCTCTTGTATCCATTCGGCCCCATTCAGCCAACTATTTTAAGACGTTTATCCCCATCTAGGTCTCGATTTCTTCCTGGCGAGCGACAGCGAGCCAGCATTATATGAAGAAATCCGGCTTCGCCGGAGAAATTTTTCTATCGAAAAATGTACAAATTTAGCCTGCTGTCTAACAAAAAAAAAAAAAATATGCTGGCTCGCTACCGCTCACCAGTAAAAATTGACACCTGGATGGGGATAAACGTCTTAAAACAGTAGGCTGAATGGGGCCAAATGGATACAAGCCAGAGAAAGATAGAAAAGGACAGAACAAAAACAGGTCACCCCCCCCCCTCCCTTAAAACAGGTCACCCCCCCCCCCCCTTAAGTTATATATCATTATCCCGGCCTCGATGAAATACCAGAGATATTAACCCTTTCGGTACCAGTGACGTCCTTTTGGTAGTTTATGCGGGCTATCATTAAACGATTTTATTCAGCTTAGGGTGGACTTGTGGGAGCTAGCTACAGTAGAGAGGCAAGTGGGGTCACCGGCTTGTTTTTTTATCTTTCTCTCCTTTTCTCTCTTTCCCTGGCTTGTATCCATTCGGCCCCATTCAGCCAACTGTTTTAAGACGTTTATCCCCATACAGGTGGTGATTTCTTCCTGGCGAGCGATAGCGAGCCAGCATTGTATGGAGAAATCCGGCTTCGCCGGAGAAATTTTTCTATCGAAAAATTTACAAATTTAGCTTGCTGTCAAAAACACTTAAAAATAATATGGTGGCTCGCTACCGCACGCCAAGACAAAAATAGACACCTGGATGGGGATAAAGTCTTAAGGGGAGGTTTTTAGTGTGTTTCCTAGACTTCCATCAAGCTTGAAATTACATCCCCTTGACCCTCTTTCAAGATAAATTTGTAAATTTTTCGGTTGAAAAATGTCCCGGCCAAAGGCCGATTCCTCTTAAATTGCAGGCTCGCTATCGCTCGCCAGGAAAAAATCGACACCTAAATGGGACGAAAGGTCTTAAAAGTGACATAAATTGGGTAAAAGTTCTTAAAATCGCCAAACTAATGGGGCGAACGTCTTAAAATCTCAAAAGCAATGGGGCTAAACATGAGGGAGAAAGGGGGTAAAGAAAAAAATCCCTTAAGTGAAAATCTCCCCTTAACACAGTAGTATAGGCTGAATGGCGCAGAATGGATACAAAGCCAGAGAAAGAGAGAAAAATAGCAGGTCAACCCCCCCCCCCCCCTAATGGGTAAAAAACACCATCTGAGGAGGAGCACTTTATTGGCAACATTTCGCAGATGGTGTTTTTTTTATCCATTCTGTCTTGAGACATTAATCCCTTCAGTATCGGTGACGTCATTTTCGTTATGTTTTGGCAGTTATTAGACGATTGTATTAAGTTTAAAAAGGGCCTCCAGCATTTAACAGGCTTCGAACTATCTCACTTAACCCTTTACACCACCACAGATCCTTCTTAAGCTGCACAACATCTTAACAGGCTTCGAACTATTTCACTTAACCCTTTACACCACCACAGATCCTTCTTAAACTGCACAACATCGTCTAAATATAGCTACAATAAAATGTAAAAAGATGTCTCCGGTACAGAAGGGGTTAAGAACAGTTATGAATTTACTTTTATTTGCATGTTTTTAGTTAATATTAATATTTTAGAATATAGTTATGTAAACTGAATACTGTAGGTAAATACGGAAATAGCAACATAAAAATAAACGCTTTATTGTTTGTCTTTTCAGTAACTCTTGGATATTGGAAAATTCAAATATACTTTAGAAATGCCTTTAACCTTAAAGTTATATTAACTGTAACTTTATCTCATAGATACCCCTGAAGATGGATTTTGAATAAGGTAAAACAGTGGTATAGCTGCCTGCACTTCCGCCTTACACCGGCTGATCGGTGCAGTTTTGAAATATATAAATATGTTCAATAATTTGAAATCTGGTAAAACTGTGTTTGGTAGCATTATACCGTATGGTTAAATTAAACATCACCTAAATCAGAATCTAGATTTCATCAAAACTGATTAGTTTTTGTATTGACCTGAGATAACGGCTCCCCAGGAACAATAATCTTTCCAATAACCTTAGCCATGTCTAGCATAACTACCCCAGCCTAACCAAACATATTATATTACCACCTACCTTAGCCGAGCCTGGTGTAATCATCACATAGTATATCATAACCTACGTCAATATAACCTAAGCTAACATCATTTTGGAATTGACTAGGGGGTTGAATTGAAAGTGGAATGCCTTGTGGTGATGCTGTCCCTGGAAGTAAGATGCATGTCCCCTACAGGTGGGTCCGGAGGCTTCAACTACCCTCTTCCCAGCCAAGAATCCTCTCACGTTATCCACCTCCACCGCCGCTCCCGTTGTCAACAAGGTCCACCGCTGCCCCTACTGTTCCTACTGCACCATAAAGACCACCAATCTTGTGCGTCACATCCACACTCACACCGGAGAGAAGCCCTTCGCCTGTCCGCACTGTTCCTTTCGAGCCACGCAGGAGGATAATCTGAAGCGGCACATAAGAACACACACGGGAGAGAAGCCGTATGGGTGTACCTTGTGTCCCTACCGCTCCCGCCAGCAGAGCAGTCTTAAGCGGCACGTTTGGACACATCACACGAACTAAGGTAACTCGCTGTGGTAGTCTTGTTGCTTGCTATGTACCTCTGCCGCATCAATAGTAATTGAATCAGCACTTTAATAGCGTTTTGTAATCTTCCTACACGAATACAACTTAAGGTAATATGCAACATTTCTTTTAAAGGTGGTGGTGCATGGGTTGAGATAAACATGGAATAATAATCGCCAACCTACACATAATTATCGTGCAAAAGGCAATAGCACCAAAACATTTATTAACAATGGTATAAAGGATTTTTGGATCGTCTACACCGGACCTGTGACGTCATAGGAGTGTAAGTCCACCACCCAGTCCAGGATGAGGATACTCCTGTGACGTCACAGGTCCAATGTAGACGATCAAGAAAATCCTTTACACCATTGTTAATAATGATTTCAGTGACATTGCATTTTGCAAGATAATTATGTGCAGGTTGGCGATTATTATTCCATGTTTATCTCAACCCATGCACCACCACCTTTAAGAAGCAGATTTTGTTACACCTACTTTGAGCAGGGTTTGTGTGCAGAATGTTTGACAAAAAGTATGTAATGCAATTATTTTGCTTGTAGATGTTAATTATGGAATATGGAGGACTGCATACTACCTAAAGACAGTAAAATGGCCTTGCATATGAGGAATTTCGTTGTGAGTATCCTAGGTTCGAGTCCTTGGAGTGACACATGTATTTGTTGATTTAATTAATTGAGTTTAGAAGTAAAGTTGGTTGGTGGCAAAATATGAATATACCAAAATAAGTATGATAAGTCACTTGAAGTCTCAGAAGGTAATTTAGATAATATTATAATTATCAGAGAAGACAAGAATCATTTATGAGCCTGACAATTAACCACTTGCAACTTTCAAGCTATAAGGAAGTTGGAGCCGTAAACATGGATATAAAACAGAAATGCAATACTAATGTAGGCTTTGATGAATAAAAAGTATGTCGAATTGGGTTTGATGTATTTATATATGCATTACAACCGTATTTTAGCTACACGTCTACGGCTCCAACTTCCTTATAGCCTGAAACTCGCAAGTGGTTAATTAGCAAGCCTACATTAGTTAAGGAACCTCCAGGTCATTTAAATGTACCGGTAATTAGAAAATAGTGAAAGACATACTGCTACTTGATTCAGGACAGATTAACCCCTTCACTCCCATCACTTGATTCAGGTCAGATTAACCCCTTCACTCCCATCACTTGATTCAGGACAGATTAACCCCTTCACTCCCATCACTTGATTCAGGTCAGATTAACCCCTTCACTCCCATCACTTGATTCAGGTCAGATTAACCCCTTCACTCCCATTACTTGATTCAGGACAGATTAACCCCTTCACTCCCATCACTTGATTCAGGACAGATTAACCCCTTCACTCCCATTACTTGATTCAGGACAGATTAACCCCTTCACTCCCATCACTTGATTCAGGACAGATTAACCCCTTCACTCCCATTACTTGATTCAGGACAGATTAACCCCTTCACTCCCATTCCTTGATTCAGGACAGATTAACCCCTTCACTCCCATTACTTGATTCAGGTCAGATTAACCCCTTCACTCCCATTACTTGATTCAGGACAGATTAACCCCTTCACTCCCATTCCTTGATTCAGGACAGATTAACCCCTTCACTCCCATTACTTGATTCAGGTCAGATTAACCCCTTCACTCCCATTACTTGATTCAGGACAGATTAACCCCTTCACTCCCATTCCTTGATTCAGGACAGATTAACCCCTTCACTCCCATTACTTGATTCAGGTCAGATTAACCCCTTCACTCCCATTCCTTGATTCAGGACAGATTAACCCCTTCACTCCCATTACTTGATTCAGGACAGATTAACCCCTTCACTCCCATTACTTGATTCAGGTCAGATTAACCCCTTCACTCCCATTACTTGATTCAGGACAGATTAACCCCTTCACTCCCATTACTTGATTCAGGTCAGATTAACCCCTTCACTCCCATTACTTGATTCAGGACAGATTAACCCCTTCACTCCCATTACTTGATTCAGGACAGATTAACCCCTTCACTCCCATTACTTGATTCAGGTCAGATTAACCCCTTCACTCCCATCACTTGATTCAGGTCAGATTAACCCCTTCACTCCCATTACTTGATTCAGGACAGATTAACCCCTTCACTCCCATTACTTGATTCAGGACAGATTAACCCCTTCACTCCCATTACTTGATTCAGGACAGATTAACCCCTTCACTCCCATTACTTGATTCAGGTCAGATTAACCCCTTCACTCCCATTACGTACATTGTCATCGTGTTCTGTTTATTAGTAGACGATTTGCCTTAAGGGGGGTGACCTGCATTTTGTTATTTCTGTCCTTTTCTCTCTTTCTCTGGCTTGTATCCATTCGGCCCCATTCAGCCAACTATTTTAAGACGTTTATCCCCATCTAGGTGTCGATTTCTTCCTGGCGAGCGATAGCGAGCCAGCATTATATGAAGAAATCCGGCTTCGCCGGAGACATTTTTCTATCGAAAAATTTACAAATTTAGCCTGCTGTCAAACAAAAATAAAAAATATGCTGGTTCGCTATCGCTCACCAGTAAAAAATTGACACCTGGATGGGGATAAACGTCTTAAAACAGCAGGCTGAATGGGGCCAAATGGATACAAGCCAGAGAAAGATAGAAAAAGACAGAACAAAAACAGGTCACCCCCCTTAAGCCGGTATCGCACGAGAGCGTTTTTAGTCAACATTCGATGATCAACAATTTTTCTGGCAACATTTCTGGGATATTTTGCCCTGGTATCGGAAACTAGACTGATGGATGGTAGGTGAATTTAGGTATCAGAATTCATTTATCCCCAGAACTACTACTCTTTGGAATTCACTTCCCTCGAATTGCTTTCCACAAACTTACAATCTACAAATGTTTAAATCCAGTTGTTACAAACAGTTTATGAATGGAGGATGCCTTTAGGCACATGGACCTTTTTGTTTTATCTGTGTTTTTCCTTCCTCCGTTCATTGTCTCTTTAAAAAAAAAAAAAAAAAAAAAAAAAACGAAATACTGAAAACAAATGTTGACCTCATAAGCTGCCTGACCAGTGTTGAGCCCAAACAAAAATTGAGGGAAAAAGCGCTAGTGTGATACCGGCTTTATTTTGTAATCTACCTTCTTAAACTGCATAACATCTTCTATAACTTCAGCCAGAAACGAAGGTAAAGAGACGTCATGGGGTGAATAGTCTCAACGTGTGTGTAGTGGTAAAGCTGTCCTAAGGGGAGATTTCCACTCGAGGGATTTTTTTCTTGACTCCTTTCTCCCTCATGTTTAGCCCCATTGTTTTTTTTTTTTTATTTTAAGACGTTCACCCCATTATGTTGACGATTTTAAGAACCTTCGACCCATTTCTGTCAATTTTAAGACCTTTCGTGCCATTTAGGTGTCGATTTTATCCTGGCGAGCGATAGCGAGCCTGTAATTTAAGAGGAACCAGCTTTCAGCCGGGACATTTTTCTACCGAAAAATGTAAAAATTTATCTTGAAAGGGGCTCAAGGGGGTGTAATCTTAAGCTTGATGGATATCTAGGGACCAAACTAAAAACCTCCCCTTAAGCCGCTGTCACACGAGCAATTTTTCCGTCAATTTTCCATGAGCAAGTTTTTGCTCGTTATATTTAGGGGCTTCTTTGCACTGGTATCGGTAACTAGACTAAAGGTGGAGTAGGTTAAGGGGAGGTTTTTAGTTTGGTCCCTAGATATCCATCAAGCTTAAGATTACACCCCCTTGAGCCCCTTTCAAGATAAAGTTGTACCTTTTTCGGTAGAAAAATGTCCCGGCTGAAAGCCGGTTCCTCTTAAATTACAGGCTCGCTATCGCTCGCCAGGATAAAATCGACACCTAAATGGCACGAAAGGTCTTAAAATTGACAGAAATGGGTCGAAAGTTCTTAAAATCGTCAAAATAATGGGGCGAACGTCTTAAAATTAGAATAGCAATGGGGCTATAAGCATGAGGGAGAAAGGAGTCCAGAAAAAAATCCCTCCAGTGGAAATCTCCCCTTATTAAGCGGCTGAATTCTGATAAAGTGTAATATTTGAAGCTGCCAGACCATTATTGCCCGTAAAAATTGTGCTCTAAAAACGGCTCGTGCGACTCCGGCTTTGAAATTTGACCCAGATTAATTTGTTGGGGGTACTTAAAGGGGAGATTTCCACTTGAGGGACTTTTTTCTTGACTCCTTTCTCCCTCATGTTTAGCCCCATTGCTTTTCTAATTTTAAGACGTTCGCCCCATTAGTTTGATTATTTTATGAACTTTCGCCCCATTTCTGTCAATTTTAAGACCTTTCGTTCCATTTAGCTGTCGATTTTTTCCTGGCGAGCGATAGCGAGCCTGTAATTTAAGAGGAATCGGCCTTCGGCCTGGACATTTTTCTACCGAAAAATGTACACATTTATCTTGAAAGGGGATCTAGGGGGTGTAATTTTAAGATTGATGGAAGTCTAGGGAACAAACTAAATACCTCCCCTTAAGGGGGTAGTACTCGCTTTTTATGGACCCCCTTCTCCCTCATGTTTAGCATATTAGTTTTGAGGTTTTAAGATTTTCGTGCCGTTAGTTTGTCGATGTTAAGACCTTTCGCCCCATTTCTTCGTCAATGTTAAGACCTTTCGTGCCATTTAGGTGTCGATTAGGTGTCGAAACGCGTATTGAAGCTTGAAAGGGTTAAAATAGTGTCATATAAGTTATGGCTCTTACTATTCTCTTATACAAGCTATTGTGTTATTTGTGTATCTCCTTATTCTGATCTGAGAAACGTTGTCGAAGAAGCTATCTGAGAAACGTTGTCGAAGAAGCTATCTGAGAAACGTTGTCGAAGAAGCTATCTGAGAAACGTTGTCGAAGAAGCTATCTGAGAAACGTTGTCGAAGAAGCTATCTGAGAAACGTTGTCGAAGAAGCTATCTGAGAAATGTTGTCGAAGAAGCTATCTGAGAAACGTTGTCGAAGAAGCTATCTGAGAAACGTTGTCGAAGAAGCTATCTGCGAAACGTTGTCGAAGAAGCTATCTGAGAAACGTTGTCAATAAGAAGCTATCTGAGAAACGTTGTCGAAGAAGCTATCTGAGAAATGTTGTCGAAGAAGCTATCTGAGAAACGTTGTCGAAGAAGCTATCTGAGAAACGTTGTCGAAGAAGCTATCTGAGAAACGTTGTCGAAGAAGCTATCTGAGAAACGTTGTCGAAGAAGCTATCTGCGAAACGTTGTCGAAGAAGCTATCTGAGAAACGTCAATAAAGTGCTCCTCCTCATACGGTGTTTATATTGAATCAAATAAATGTTATATATCAAATAAATGTTATATATCAAATAAATGTTATATATCAAATAAATATATATATCAAATAAATGTTATATATCAAATAAATGTTATATATCAAATAAATGTTATATATCAAATAAATATATATATCAAATAAATGTTATATATCAAATAAATGTTATATATCAAATAAATGTTAAATATATTAATTCAGATTATTTTACTCAATCCTCTTTAATAGGAAATGATAAAATAGAATTAATAAAGGATAATGTTGATGATTAGCAGTTCGCAAAAGTGGGTTCCCAAAATAGGTGACCTGTTTTGGTGCTGTCCTTTTGTATCTTTCTTTGGCTTGTATCCATTTGGCCCCATTCAGCCTACTGTTTTAAGACGTTTATCCCCATCCAGGTGTCAATTTTTTACTGGTGAGCGGTAGCGAGCCAGCATATTTTTTAGTTTTGTTTGACAGCAGGCAAAATTTGTACATTTTTCGATAGAAAAATGTCTCCGGCGAAGCCGGATTTCTTCATATAATGCTGGCTCGCTATCGCTCGCCAGGAAGAAATCGACACCTAGATGGGGATAAACGTCTTAAAATAGTTGGCTGAATGGGGCCGAATGGATACAAGCCAGAGAAAGAGAGAAAAGGACATAAATAACAAAAAGCAGGTCACCCCCCTTCAGAGGCTATGTTTCCTCCCTAGACCTCCATAAACCATATATTTAATATTGAGAATATATCACAAATACACATGAGCCACTAAATGTTTCTAGTCTCTCAGTGGGGATCGAACCATCGACCATCAGGATGATAGCCGACGCTTTAATCATCCTATCCTATCATCCTGATGGTCGTGGTTCGATCCCCACTGAGAGACTAGAAACATATATTTACTATTGTTCTAGTTTCCTCCCAAGACCTCCATCAAACTTAAAAAAAACATCCATTAGATCCCCCTTCTAGATTAATTTGTACATTTTTCGGTAGAAAAATATCTCGGCCAAAGGTCGGTTCTTCCAAAATTACAGGCTCACCATCGTTCGCCAGGAAAAAAATCGACAACTAAATAGCACGAAAGGTCTGAAATATTGACAAAGAAATGGGGTGAAAGGTTTGTATTGTTAGACGAAACTTGTCCCGTTGACTCATTAGGTGCCCAAACAAATATATACCTGTAGTGATTTATATATTACTAGTAGGGGTACCCGGCGTTGCCCGGGTAATCACCATAATCACCATCACTACTACTACCATAATCACCATCATCAATCACTACTACCACAATCATCACAATACTACTACTACCATAATCACCGGCCTCGACCTCACTGTGCCTCATTAAACGGCAACCTCGATTTCGGCCGCTAAATGACCTCCGATTTTGGATCTGACCTCATCCGTACCCCCATTTTGGGGGGCTGCGAACAACTTTCGTTCCATACACCTTTTCGATCGGAGGCCTCCTTCTGCCCCAAACGGCCATTTTGTTCAATTGTTTTCATTTTTTTTTCAATTTCGGCCTCGAAACGACCTCCGATCGTGGCCTCGCCCCCTCTATGACCTGACCCAGACCAATTGACACCCACATGCAAAGTTTCAGCTCCCCAGGTCCAAAACTGCGGCCGCCTATTAAGGGGAGATCTCCACTTGAGGGATTTTTTTCTTGACCCCTTTCTCCCTCATGTTTAGCCCCATTGCTATTGATATTATAAAACGTTTGCCCCATTACTTTAGCGATTTTAAGAACTTTCACCCCATATTAAGACCTTTCGCGCAATTCAGGTGTCGATTATATCCTGGCGAGCGAGAGCGAGCTTGTAATTTAAGAGGAACCGGCCTTCGGCCGGGACATTTTTCTATCGAAAAATGTACAAATTTATCTTGAAAGGGACTCAAGGGGGTGTAATTTTAAGCTTGATGGAGGTCTAGGGAACAAACTAAATACCTCCCCTTAAGAACAGACACACACACACACACAGACAATCGAAAATATTATATAGATATAACTCATATTTGTTAGGATGTTTCTGTGCCTCCCTCCCTCCCCCTCTTACTAAAATATAACATTAAGGGGGCGACCTGCTTTTGTTCTCTCCTTTTCTCTCTTTCTCTTGCTTGTATCCATTTGGCCCCATTCAGCCTACTGTTTTAAGACGTTTATCTCCATCCAGGTGTCGATTTTTTCCTGGCGAGCGATAGCGAGCCAGCATTGTATGGAGAAATCCGGCTTCGCCACAGACATTTTTCTATCGAAAAATGTACACATTTAGCCTGCTGTCAAAAACATTCTTGAAAATATGCTGGCTCGCTACCGCTCGCCAGGAAGCCATCTACACCTGGATGGGGATAAACGTCTTAAAACAGTAGGCTGAATGGGGCCGAATGGATACAACCCAGAGAGAGAGGGAAGGAAAGTAAAACAAATATTATGATGTTTGCATAACTGACCATCTCTAGGGTTATGTTGTGTAGGCTTCTAACTGCCAGGTGTCCTTCCTAAACTGAATGCCATCGTCTCATAGTAACCAGGACAATGTGAAAAGGACCCCGCCCGTATTGAAAGGCTCTATAAAATCGTCTAACTATATATATAGGTAGATTAAAATAATAGGTACAGTCGGCCTCATAATTCATGTCCCAGCTGTCATTACGTTTGGCTTTCTCTGGGCTGTATTTATATCTGTCAGATGTTTAATAGGGTGGGTAAGTGTAGGAACATGTTTGTATATTTCACTCGATATGAAGAAATGAAGCTTAGATATTGCTGATACCAATTATTGATCAAAACATACTTGGTGCCGAGACATCACTTATTAGCGCGATGGTACAGTCGGCCTAATAAGTCATGTCTCGGCACCAAGTATGTTTTGATCAATAATTGGTATCAGCACTATCTAAGCTTCATTTCTTCACATGGAGTGAAATATACAAACATGTTCCTACACTTACCCGCCCTATTCAACATCTGACAGACTTTAATACAGCACAGAGCAAGCCAAACGTAATGACAGCCGGTCCATGACTTATTAGCGCGACCGTACGTTAGCGTAGCGGTGGTAGTGGTGTATTTTCCGTTCACTCAAATATACCATATACGAAATGTGTGTGTTTTTATAGTCTATATGTGTCCAGCTGATGGTAAATTGCCATGTTTCTATCTTGGTTACTCAGCTATAAGGTAGATTTTGTAGCGAAATATGATGCTAATTATGAAAACTTGTCATTAAGGGGAGGTCTCCACTTGAGGGATTTTTTCTGGACCCCTTTCTCCCTCATGTTTAGCCCCATTGCTTTTGAGATTTTAAGACGTTCGCCCTAGTAGTTTGGACATTTTAAGACACTTTGCCCCATTTCTGTCAATTTTAAGACCTTTCGTGCCATTAAGGTGTCGATTTTTTCCTGGCGAGCGATAGCTAACCTGTAATTTAAGAGCAACCGGCCTCCGGCCTGGACATTTTTCTACCGAAAAATGTACAAATTTATCTTGAAAGGGTCTAGGGGGTGTAATTTTAAGCTTGATGAAAACGTAGGGAACAAACTAAAAACCTCCCCTTAACCCTCTCCGACATATGACACGATGTTGAGCCTATTGGGGATACTGTAAAGCCTTTGTTACCATCAGGGGTATTTAGAAACCTTTAGTTTAGTTACTTCAACCTCTGCAGTTGTCTTTGAGTTAGCTGTGGGCAGAAAACTAATTTTGGAGAGGTAATTATAAGAGTGAGAGAACTCTATTTCTTATTGCTAATCTGGCAACCTCTGCATCATAAATGCGTGAAAGGGTTAATACGACACACAGCCATAGTAGTTTCATAGTTGTCCATCAGGTATCGAGAAATCAGCTGCTAAGGGATTCAATTTACCCTCAGCTGGAAACAAATAGAGTTTTTATAGTATCATTGTTTCTTTATTTGTCTGTGTGTTTCATGTCTTCTCTTGTACTTGTTTCCAAATTGTTCTAATTATAGTCCGTTCATTCTAGGCTGGCTAGAAATCGTAACCCCTAACCTCTCATAACTCAAACAGGACTCGATTAATCGAGCTAATATTTCTACCCCATAGGAAGACTTGGCTAGGGAATAGGTGTGTACATTGATAGCTTATTTTCTCTAGCCCTTTTTGAGTTACAGAGGTTAGAGGTTACGATTTCTGTCCAACCTGAAATGAACGGACTATATTATAATCAAACATTTATGTATATTTGAAGTTAGTAAGGTGAGCCTCTCAACAGATGGCGTTGGATAGCAGCCCTGGAGCCAAGCCAGCCATCAAGGGCCTGCTGCAGTTGACGGAGATGTCTGACGGACTCATCAAGACCATCGGCTTGGCTAGACTACAAGACCGTGCCCCTTCTACCTCTCCTACCACCCCTACCTTATCGTTACCCCCTCCCATAGGCCCCATCTCTACCTTACTCCCTCCCATAGGCCCCCGTGTCCACTACTGCCCCTACTGTGCCTACACCACCTCGGGTACCTCCCACCTGACGGAGCACCTACGTCTCCACACCTTCCAGAAGCCCTTCCCTTGCCCACACTGCCCCTTCCAGACGGTCCAGGTGGAGAGCATCAGGGCCCACATCCGCACCCACACCGGGGAGAAGCCCTTCGGTTGTGCCCACTGCCCCTACAGGTCCACACAGAAGGGCAACCTCAAGCGACACGTCATCAAGCACCATTCCATTCATGAGGACAGAGCAGAGTTTAGTTAGGGGTAAATTTAATCTCCCGGTATTTTAAGGGGGGTCACTGGCTTTTTCTCTCTTTCTCTGGCTTGTATCCATTCGGCCCCATTCAGCCTACTGTTTTAAGACGTTTATCAACATCCAGGTGTCGATTTCTTCCTGACAAGCGATAGTGAGCCAGCATTGTATGGAGAAATCCGGCTTCGCCGGAGAAATTTTTCTATCGAAAAATGTACACATTTAACCTGCTGTCAAAAGCATTTTAAGCAATATGCTGGCTCGCTACCTCTCGCTCGCCAGGAAAAAATCGACACCTGGATGGGGATAAACGTCTTAAAACAGTAGGCTGAATGGAGCCGAATGGATACAACCCAGAGAATAGATCAACGAGGTGGTCTCCCTTAAGATTCATCATGCATCACACTCTCTCTCTCCATGTAGTTAGAAGTTCATTTTCACCATTGTATGTTATATAACTAACCAAACATCTCTCTGCAAATTGACTATAAACCAGAATTGAGATATTGCCAATGTCACCCAACTACTTTCTGTTTTGGTGGGTCTGCCTGGTGTGGGCCGATTGGGGGGCTTTCTGCAGACTCCCGTTTTCTTATATTTTATTTTCCAAACCATCGTACATCTCTCTCTTCCTAGTGCCGTAGTAGGTGAGTTGATTTTGGGGGTAAATTCCATTGTCCTATAATTCTAAACCCATTAAGGGGAGATTTCCACTTGAGGGACTTTTTTCTTTACCCCTTTCTCCCTCATGTTTAGCCCCATTGTTTTTGAGATTTTAAGACGTTTGCCCCATTAGTTTGGCGATTTTAAGAACTTTCACCCCATTTATGTCACTTTTAAGACCTTTCGTCCCATTTAAGTGTCGATTTTTTCCTGGCGAGCGATAGCGAGCCTGTAATTTAGGAGCAACCGGCCTTCGGCCGGGAAATTTTTCTACCGAAAAATGTACAAATTTATCTTGAAAGGGGGTCATGGGGGTGTAATTTCAAGCTTGATGGAGGTCTAGGGAACAGGCTAAAAACCTCCCCTTAACCCTTTGAAGACTGTGACGCATGTTGACAGTTTAATCTGGCTATCATTAGACGATTTTATACAGCTTAGGAAGGATCTGTGGGAATTAAACGGGAACAGACCATCTCAATTAAGAGGGTAGTACTCGCTTTTTCTGGACCCCCTTCTCCCTCATGTTTAGCATATTAGTTTTGAGGTTTTTAGACGTTCGTTCCGTCAGTTTGGCGATTTTGAGACCTTTCGCCTCATTTTGGTGTCAATATTAAGACCTTTCGTGCCCTTTAGGTGTCGATTTTTTCCTGGCGAGGGATTGCGAGCTTTTATAAGGAACCGAGATTTTTCTACCGATAAATGTACAAATTTATCTTGAAAGGGGGTCTAGGGGGTTTATTTATCTTGAAAGGGGGTCTAGGGAGTGTATTTATCTTGAAAGGGGGAGTCTAGGGAGTGTATTTATCTTGAAAGGGGGAGTCTAGGGAGTGTATTTATCTTGAAAGGGGGTCTAGGGAGTGTATTTCTAAGCTTGATGGAGTTCTAGGGAGTGTATTTCTAAGCTTGATGGAGGTCTAGGGAGTGTATTTCTAAGCTTAATGGAGGTCTAGGGAGTGTTTTTCTACGCTTGATGGGGGTCTAGGGAGTGTATTTCTAAGCTTGATGGAGGTCTAGGGAGTGTTTTTCTAAGCTTGATGGAGGTCTAGGGAGTGTTTTCTAAGCTTGATGGAGGTCTAGGGAGTGTATTTCTACGCTTGATGGGGGTCTAGGGAGTGTTTGTCTAAGCTTGATGGAGGTCTAGGGAGTGTTTTTCTAAGCTTGATGGAGGTCTAGGGAGTGTTTGTCTAAGCTTGATGGAGGTCTAGGGAGTGTTTTTCTACGCTTGATGGGGGTCTAGGGAGTGTATTTCTAAGCTTGATGGAGGTCTAGGGAGTGTATTTCTAAGCTTGATGGAGGTCTAGGGAGTGTATTTCTAAGCTTGATGGAGGTCTAGGGAGTGTATTTCTAAGCTTGATGGAGGTCTAGGGAGTGTATTTCTAAGCTTGATGGAGGTCTAGGGAGTGTTTGTCTAAGCTTGATGGAGGTCTAGGGAGTGTTTTTCTACGCTTGATGGGGGTCTAGGGAGTGTATTTCTAAGCTTGATGGAGGTCTAGGGAGTGTATTTCTAAGCTTGATGGAGGTCTAGGGAGTGTATTTCTAAGCTTGATGGAGGTCTAGGGAGTGTATTTCTAAGCTTGATGGAGGTCTAGGGAGTGTATTTCTAAGCTTGATGGAGGTCTAGGGAGTGTTTGTCTAAGCTTGATGGAGGTCTAGCGAGGAAACTCAAAAATAAATAAATAAATATAATATAGACCAAAAGCCAAGCACTACCCCCTTAAGGGCAGATATATCCACTTGAGGGATTTTTTTATGGACCCCTTTCTCCCTCATGTTTAGATCTATAGCTTTTGAGATGTTAATACGTTCGCCTCAATATTTTGGCGATTTTAAGAACTTTCACCCCATTTCTGTCAATTTTAAGACCTTTCGTGCCATGTAGGTGTCGATTTTTTCCTGGCGAGCGATAGCGAGCCTGCAATTTAAGAGGAACCGGCCTTCAGCCAGGACATTTTTCTACCGAAAAATGTACAAATTTATCTTGAAAGGGAGTCTAGGGGTGTAATTTTAAGCTTGATGGAGGTCTAGGGAACAGGCTAAAAACCTCCCCTTAACCCTCAGACTTCCATAGACCCTTCCCAATCTGAATAGTAATAATAATAATAATAATAATAATAATAATAATAATAATAATAACCAGAACACAGAAAAGAAGAGCGTCATCGATCCTCAAAGGGTTAATTAAGGGGGGTGACCTGTTTTGGTTCTGTCCTTTTCTATCTTTCTCTGGCTTGTATCCATTTGGCCCCATTCAGCCTACTGTTTTAAGACGTTTATCCCCATCCAGGTGTCAATTGTTTACTGTTGAGCGGTAGCGAGCCAGCATATTTTTTATTTTTGTTTGACAGCAGGCTAAATTTGTACATTTTTCGATAGAAAAATTTCTCCGGCGAAGCCGGATTTCTTCATATAATGCTGGCTCGCTATCGCTCGCCAGGAAGAAATCGACACCTAGATGGGGATAAACGTCTTAAAATAGTTGGCTGAATGGGGCCCAATGGATACAAGCCAGAGAAAGAGAGAAAAGGACAGAAATAACAAAAAGCAGGTAACCCCCCTTAAGGGGAGATGGGTGGTCGTTTTTCTGGGCACCGTTCTCCCTCGTGTTAAGACCCATTTTGGTGTGAGATTATAATTATGACGTTGGACCCTTTAGTTTAACGATGTTAACAGAATAAAGGGTTAGTCAGTTAGGAAGAGTCACGCCGACGCGCTTTTTACGGCAATTAGTATTATCGACAATATTATTCCGGTATGTTGGTTAGCGTCTCTGTTAACCCTTTCACGCACATATGACGCAGAGGTTGCCAGATTAGCAATAAGAAATAGAGTTCTCTCACTCTTATAATTACCTCTCCAAAATTAGTTTTCTGCCCACAGCTAACTCAAAGACAACTGCAGAGGTTGAAGTCACTAAACTAAAGGTTTCTAAATACCCCTGACGGTAACAATGGTTTTAAAGTATCCCCAATAGGCTCAAAATCGCGTCATATGTCGGAGAGGGTTAAGGGGAGGGGGGGGGGGGGGGTGCTTGTTTTTGGGTCTATTTATTTAACCATTAAGGGGAGGTTATTAGTTAGTTCCCTAGACTTCCATCAAGCTTAACATTACAGCCCCTAGACCCCCTTTCAAGATAAATTTGTAAATTTTTCGGTAGAAAAATTTCCCGGCCGAAGGCCGGTTCCTCTTAAATTACAGGCTCGCTATCGCTCGCCAGAATAAAATCGACACCTAAATTGCACAAAAGGTCTTAAAATTGACAGAATGGCGCGGAAATTCTTAAAATCACCAAACTAATGGGGCAAACGTCTTAAAATCTCAAAAGCAATGGGGCTAACCATGAGGGAGAAAGGGGTCAAGAAAAAAATCTCTCAAGTGGAGACCTCCCCTTAAAAGGGGGTGGGGGCGGGGGGGAGTGCATGTTTTTGGGTCTATTTACTTTACTATTAACTTGTTTTATGGTTTATAAATTTAACTATTAATATATTTTGTGAGTTTCCTCCCTAGACCTCCATCAAGCTTCTCAACTAAATTTATATACAAATTCAGGCACTTAACGGGAGGTTTTTAGTTTGGTCCCTAGATATCCTTCAAGCTTAAGATTACACCCCCTTGAGCCCCATTCAAGATAAATTTTTACATTTTTCGGTAGAAAAATTAATGTCCCGGCTGAAAGCCGGTTCCTCTTAAATTACAGGCTCGCTATCGCTCGCCAGGATAAAATCGACACCTAAATGGCACGAAAGGTCTTAAAATTGACATAAATGGGTTGAAAGTTCTTAAAATCGCCAAAATAATGGGGCAAACGTCCTAAAATTAGAAAAACAATGGGGCTAAACATGAGGGAGAAAGGAGTCAGGAAAATAATCCCTCAAGTGGATATCTCGGGAGATTTATACATATTTGTTTGTTTATTTTTACATATATAGATATATTATTATTTTTTTTTTTTTTTTTTTTTTTACTGGTTCCGTACAGTCGCGGTAATAAGTCATGTCTCGGCACCAAGTATGTTTTGATCAATAATTGGTATCAGCAATATCTAAGCTTCATTTCTTCATATCGAGTGGAATATACAAACACGTTCCTACACTTACCCACCCTATTCAGCATCTGACAGACATTTAATACAGCACAGAGCAAGCCAAACGTAATGACAGCTGGGACATGACTTATTAGCGCGACTGTACTGTACATGCGACGGTTGTAAGCCCTCAAACCATCATCAGGGATTCTCATTTAAGCCGCTGTCACACGAGCGATTTTTCCGTCAATTTTCCATGAGCAAGTTTTTTCTCGTTATATTTAGGGACTTTTTTGCACTGGTATCGGTAACTAGACTGAAGGTAGATTATGTTAGGCGGTTGAATTCTGATAAAGTGTAATATTTGAAGCTGCCAGACCATAATTGCCCGTAAAAATTGCTCGAAAAACGGCTCGTGTGACTCCAACTTTACTCACAAAGTTCTATATATATAATTTATGCTACTCATGTACAAACTTTGCTACTACCATGTGTAAATAACAGCGAGATAAAACTTATAGGTGTGTACTGCACCAAATCACCACCCATAACGAGGGGCGTCGCGCTCCTTGGTGCCGCTAGAAGAGTGGCGAACACATCAGAAGGTATCGAAAGGTATAAGGTATCAAGGTGATGGGCTGGTCTATCAGAGTGAGAACTGAGCGATCTCTGCCATACCCGTAGCTTACTCTGACTGTTCCTTTAACTTATATATTTTCTAGATCTCAAGTGACGGCGTCTCTTCCGTGGATTGACCTCCCAATCTACCAAGATTGGAAGCCAAAGCGTCACATTTGTCCTCTGACCCTCAGCTTTCTCTTCATAATTGCTGAGGGGCACAGGGCCCTGGGTGGGGCTTTGGTTTCCCGGGCGTTTGCGCACCCTCTTCAGCTCCCCGCCATGGAGTGGCTTCGGTCACCCAGGCTTTATTGTGGTCGGCAGGGAGGGTTCTGTGGGGGCGCTCTGTTATGGCCGTGGCCTTGCTCGGGGCCTTGGGGCTGTTCGGCCAGGCAGCTTGGGGAACAACAACAACAACAACAACAACTACTACTATAGGTGAAGTAAGGGAGGGATGGTGACCACGGGATTGGGCCCACACGGGATTGGGCCCACTTAGGTTAGGTTAGGTTAGGTTAGGTTCCAATCCCGTGGGCCCAATCCCGTATGGGCCCAATTCCGTATGGGCCCAATCCCTATGGAACCGGGAGGGATTGGTGTAGGTGTTTGGTAGTTGAGGTTAAGGGGAGATGGTTCACTTTCTGGTCAATGTTTTCATTTATATGTTAAGGGGAGGTTTTTAGTTTGTTTCCTACTCCCTCAGCAATCTTAAAACTTCACCCCCTTGACCCCCTTTCAAGATAAATTTGTACATTTTTCGGTAGAAAACTGTACCGGCCAAAGGCCGGTTTCTCGGCTCGCTATCACTCGCCAGGAGAAAATTGACACCTAAATGGCATGAAAGGTCTAAATATTGACAGAGAAATGAGGTGAAAAGTCTGAAAATCACCAAACTAATGGAACGAACGTCTTAATATCTCAAAACTAATGGGGCTAAACCTGAGGAAGGAAGGGGAACAGAAACCCGACCCATCTCCCCTTAAAGGCAGCCATTGATTGCGGGGGGGGGGGAGGGGGGGGGGGGGCTGATGAGTGATCGGTGCTTCTGAATGCTTGTTTGTGTGTGCTTGCCTTTGTGTCGGCGAACTATTCTATTATTATGTGTTCTCCTATCACCTCTTTTTTCCATTCCCGTGTCTCTTGCTGATCCTCCCTAACCCCTTGTGGAAGATGGATTATATAGATATTAATCTTTTAACCAGGTGCTCTCCATTTCACCAAGTCATGCATTTCGTGGTTAACCCTTTGAAGATTATGACGCATTTTGAAAGTTTATTATATGGCTTACATGAGACGATTTCATACATTTTTCTCTCGAAAAATGTACAAATTTAGCTTGCCGTCAAAACAAAAATATATATGCTGGCTCGCTACCGCTCGCCAGGAAAATATTGACACCTGGATGGGGGTAAAAGTCTTAAAACAGTAGGCTGAATGGGGCCGAATGGATACAAGCCAAAGAGAGAGGGAGAGAAAGAGAAAAAAAGCGAGGTGGGCTCCCTTAAGGGGAGATTTTTAGTGTGTTTTCTAGATATCCTTCAAGCTTAAGATTACACCCCCTTGAGCCCCTTTCAAGATAAATTTGTACATTTTTCGGTAGAAAAATTTCCCGGCTGAAAGCCGGTTCCTCTTAAATTACAGGCTCGCTATCGCTCGCCAGGATAAAATCGACACCTAAATGGCACGAAAGGTTTTAAAATGAACAGAAATGGGTTGAAAGTTCTTAAAATCGTCAAAATAATGGGGCAAACGTCTTAAAATTAGAAAAACAATGGGGCTAAACATGAGGGAGAAAGGAGTCAAGAAAAAAAAAATCCCTCAAGTGGACATCTCCCCTTAAAGCCTCAAGGGGTTAACGCGGGTTACTCTCACAAACTAGACATCTCTTGTACAATCTTCATCTACAACAGTGGTTATGAGAATGTGTTGGTCTAGTGGTTAAGGTTTTGGAGTGCTGCACTATGGGCCTGGGTTCGAGCCCTGGCAGGCTGGCTGGGTCATGTCACACAAATATTAAGAATAGTATTGTTTATTAGATAATGTCATGGCCATTCTGTCTCATAAGGCATCACTGTCAAATGTATTGTGTTTATGAAAATATTAACTTTATCTACAAAAACAATGTACATTGATATGTCATTAACATTGAATAAAATATACCTCTAATAATCAAACTGGGATTATTTTATTATCATTGTTGTATCAAAGACATTAACCCTTTCACGCATTTATGTCGCAGAGGTTGCCAGATTAGTAATAAGAAATAGAGTTCTCTCACTCTTATAATTACCTCTCCAAAATTAGTTTTCTGGCCACAGCTAACACAAAGACAACTGCAGAGGTTGAAGTAACTAAACTAAAGGTTTCTAAATACCACTGATGGTAACTAAGGCTTTAAAGTATCCCCAATAGGCTCAACACAGCTAACTCAAAGACAACTGCAGAGGTTGAAGTAACTAAACTAAAGGTTTCTAAATACCACTGATGGTAACTAAGGCTTTAAAGTATCCCCAATAGGCTCAACACAGCTAACTCAAAGACAACTGCAGAGGTTGAAGTAACTAAACTAAAGGTTTCTAAATACCACTGATGGTAACTAAGGCTTTAAAGTATCCCCAATAGGCTCAACACAGCTAACTCAAAGACAACTGCAGAGGTTGAAGTAACTAAACTAAAGGTTTCTAAATACCACTGATGGTAACTAAGGCTTTAAAGTATCCCCAATAGGCTCAACACAGCTAACTCAAAGACAACTGCAGAGGTTGAAGTAACTAAACTAAAGGTTTCTAAATACCACTGATGGTAACTTAAGGCTTTAAAGTATCCCCAATAGGCTCAAAATCGCGTCATATGTCGGAGAGGGTTAAAGGGAAGTTTTTACTTTGTTCCCTATATTTCCATCAAGCTTACGATAACACCCCGTAGACCCCCTTTCAATATAAATTTGTACATTTTTCGGTAGAAAAATTTCCCGGCCGAAGGCCGATTCCTCTTAAATTACAGGCTCGCTATCGCTCGCCAGCAAAAACTCGACAACTGATTGGCACGAAAGGTCTTAAAATTGACAGAAATGGGGCGAAAGTTCTTAAGATCGCCAAACTAATGGGGCGAAAATCTTAAAATCTCAAAATCAATGGGGCTAAGCATGAGGGAGAAAGGGATCCAGAAAACAATCCCTCAAGTGGAAATCTCCCCTTAAAGGGAGATGGGCCGATTGTCTAGTCAATTAATTCATGTATTTCTTAGTTTCCTCCCTAGACCTCCATCAAACATAAAAAAAACATCCATTAGATCTCCCTAGACCTCCCTTAAACATAAAAAAACATCCATTAGATCCCCCTTCTAAATTAATTTGTACATTTTTCGGTAGAAAAATGTGCCGGCCGAAGGCCGGTTCTTCCAACATTACAGGCTCACTATCGTTCGCCAGGGAAAAAATCGACACCTAAATAGCACGAAAGGTCTAAATATTGACGACGAAAGGGGGCGAAAGGTCTTAAAATTGACTAACTAATGGGGCAAACATCTTAACATCTGAAAACGAATGGGGCTAAACATGAGGGAGGAAGTGGTCCAGAAAACCGGCCCATCCCCCCTTAAGGGTTTCATTTGCCATAATGCAAACTGTATGAGGAGTTCCACGAACATAAGAACATAACAAAAATGGAAATCCGCAGGTCAATTGGCCCATACGAGGCAGACCCTTTCTTCCCTCCATCCCTATTTGTTCTTTTACACCTTTATGCCCTACACTACATCTATTTTAGAGCATTTTTTTTTTTTTTTCTATGTGATTGAGGGAGGCAAAAGGCAGAACTGCCTATAGCGAGTGCCTCCCCCATAGTTGAAAGAGTGACAGGGCCAAAATCAAGGGACGTTCGAGCCAAAATGCCTGGACACACTGACTTTGAAGCAATTTAAGTCATAGGAAGAGGGAAAGACTGATTCTGGGAGAGAGTTCCAGAGCTCAGCTGTTAAGTAGAAGAAAGTTTGAGAGTAACGTTTCACTCTTGGGTTGGAGAGTTGCACAGAGTAGGGGTGGGATTGAGTTGCAAGACGGGTACCACGTGCCCTACGTAAAGGAGGTGGTATACACTGGGAAAGCTCTGAGGAACACTGATTATTATAGTAGCGATAGAATAGCGAGAGAGATGCAACATTGCGGCGGAGAGAGAGAGATTGCAGAAATCTTACGAACATCTCTCACTACAACCTAATCTGTAAAATAGGTGATAGTGTTGGGAGCCTCTTAAACTCTTAATGAGTGATGCCACAACACTGGGGCGGGACAGCACTGTTGCCAACACCTTTGACTCACTCTCTCCATCACCAACACACACCTCGTTTACGTTGAGGGACCCGCACTACATAATATCTTATAGCGATCTACTGTAGTCTATGCTTATAGCTACCTAAGAACATCAGGAACGTTTATTAAGGCCCCATTAATTGCTCTTTCCACTCACATATGCATAGCCTACGTGAGTTGCAGTTGGGATGTGTGTACATGCTTAGATTGATATGCAGGATTCGAAGTTGCATAATAAATCGTAGGCAGTGTCCACCAACCTTTAACTGTCTTCGTGGTGCGATGTATAAGGTGTTGATTTTCGGTGTGAGCATCCTGGGTTCGAGTCCACGGACTGCCACATATGTTTGTAAATTTCATTAATCGATTTTAGGAGTATGGTTGGTTGTTGGAAGGAACATAATAATAAGTGACTGTAGAGTGAGTCACGGGTAGGTAGAGTGAGTCACGGGTAGGTAGAGTGAGTCACGGGTAGGTAGAACGAGTCAGGGATAGGTCGCTGCAAGGAGGGAGGGGGCGGAGAGAGGGGGGTGGGAATGGCTGAATCAGAAGTTAGTTTAGTGAGGTAGTCAGCGTTAATATTAACACTGTTCCTGTCATTTAGGTGTTTATTTGTTCCTGGCGAGCGATAGCGAGCATGTAATTCTAGGAGGAATCTGCCTTCGGCCGAATTTTGTTTCAAGCGGCTCGCTTGGTGTAGTGACTAGCGTCTCGGACTTCCACCCAGAAGGCCCGGGTTCGCGCCCACGCTCGGCGCATTAAAGATTTTTCACAAGCACTGAGTCGTTACCATCCCTCATGAGCAAAGGGATGGGGTAGTAGTACAGGACCCCAATGGAAATACGCCTAATCGGCCTTATTGAGCTATCCTTAGCGAGCTTAGCATGCGCTAGCTTTAAGAACTATTATTATTATTATTACCGAAAAATGTACAAATTCAAGTTGATAAAGGAGGTCTAGGGGTGTTTTTTTAAGCATGATAGAGGTCTAGCTAGGTTACTGTAAAATGTATAATTAAAGTAGATCATTGTAGAGGTAGAGGTAGGAAGCTGCAGACCAGGATGTGTAGGTAGAACGAGTCAGGGATAGATCGCTGCCAGGAAGGAGGGGGGGGGGGGGGGGGGGGGGTGAGTCAGAAGTTAGTTTAGTGAGGTAGAGTGAGCATCAGAGAGGTAGATCATCGTAGAGGTAGAGGTGGGAAGCTTAAGGGGAGGTTTTTAGTTGATTCCCTAGACTTCCATCAAGCTTAAAATTACTCCTCCCCTAGACCCCCTTTCAAGATAAATTTGTACATTTTTCGGTAGAAAAATGTCCCGGCCGGAGGCCGATTCCCCTTAAATTAAAGGCTCGCTATCGCTCGCCAGGAAAAAATCGACACCTAAATAGCGCGAATAGTCTTAAAATTGACAGAAATGGGGCGAGGGTTCTTAAAATCGCCAAACTAATGGGGCGAACATCTTAAAATCTCAAAAGCAATGGGGCTAGACATGAGGGAGAAAGGGGTCGAGAAAAAATCCTCCAGGTGGAAATCTCCCCTTAAAACCAGGATGTGTAGGTAGAACGAGTCAGGGATAGGTCGCCATTACCTCATCAAGACAATAAAGGCTTAGTCACATGACCACGATTTAAGGGGAGGTTTCTAGTTTGTTTCCTACTCCTCCAGCAATCTTTAAATTTCACCCCCTTCACCCCCTTTCAAGATAAATTTGTACATTTTTCGGTAGAAAAATGGCCCGGCCGAAGGGCGATTACTCTTAAATTACAGGCTCGCTATCGCTCGCCAAGATAAAATAGACATCTAAATGGCACGAAAAGTCTTAAAATTGACAGAATGGGGCGGAAATTCTTAAAATCGTCAAAATAATGGGGCAAACGTCTTAAAATTAGAAAAACAATGGGGCTAAACATGAGGGAGAAAGGAGTCAAGCAAAAAATCCCTCACGTGAAGATCTCCCCTTCATTAATACAACATTACACCTTTTGAGCTATGTAGGCCATCTGTAAACTTAATAGCGTTTCAGAAGGTAGAATAAAATAGATATTATAATTATTATGCTGTAAATAGATATTATAATTATTATGCTGTAAATAGATATTATAATAATTATGCTGTAAATAGATATTATAATTATTATGCTGTAAATAGATATTATAATAATTATGCTGTAAATAGATATTATAATTATTATGCTGTAAATAGATATTATAATAATTATGCTGTAAATAGATATTATAATAATTATGCTGTAAATAGATATTATAATAATTATGCTGTAAATAGATATTATAATTATTATGCTGTAAATAGATATTATAATTATTATGCTGTAAATAGATTTGGATGAACGCAGTATTTTGCGGTTCCAGGTCCTATATAGAGTGCTCTCAGGTCCACCACGAACCCATATCGCGAGTCTAGGATATCCTGGGGAGAGCCTATAATCGTGAATGGATTGGATAATAATAGGAGTCATCATATAGGTTCGTCTAGGCTGGCAATAATAGCAGGTGAGTCATAATAGTAAGTCTTATATTATCATGAAAGGAAACATTTCTGGTGAGCAATATGATCAGGTAACTTAAGGGGAGATTTCCACTTGAGGGATTTTTTTTCTTTACCCCTATCTCCCTCATGTTTATCCCCATTGCTTTTGAGATTTTAAGACGTTCGCCCCATTAATTTGGCGATTTTAAGAACTTTCACCCCAATTATGTCACTTTTAAGACCTTTCGTCCCATTAAGGTGTCGATTTTTCCCTGGCGAGCGATAGCGAGCCTGTAATTTAAGAGGCACCGGCCTTGGGCCGGGAAATGTTTCTACCGAAAAATGTACCCATTTATCTTGAAAGGGGGTCTAGGGGGTGTAATTTTAAGCTTGATGGAGGTCTACGGGACACTAAAAACCTCCCCTTAATTAAGCCATACTAACTAAATGTTGACAAGTATTGATCTCGGGTTTGTTAAGTAAAATGTCTACTAATTATAGAAAAGTACCAGTGGTTCTTTTGCCATGTGTAATTATATTATTTTGAATTAAATTACGACTTGTTTATCGTTTCCGTTCTGTATTAAAGGATCTCTCTTGTGGTGTTGGTGGCTCTGGTTCTGTTGCCCCTGGAAGGCTTTTCGTAATTTCTAATGATATAATGTTACGTCTTGGTGGTGTAATGGTTAGGGTGTTCAAAAATCTGTGTGCGATAACCCAGGTTCGAATCCCGGTGCTTCACATATATGCTGTCATTAATTTCATTGGAGGTGTTTGGTGGTGTGGTGAAATTAATAAAATATAAATATATCATATTACTACCTATTACCCTTTAATTTAACCTTCTAGGTTGAATATTATTATTACTTGGGCTATATTGTCCCCTCTCTGTATACTAACAGGATCTCTGGTGGTGGTGGTGGTGGTGTTCCCCCCCCCCCCCCTCCCTCCCCGTCAACTCAGAGTCTCTCCATCCTACGCCTTCAGAGACTCTTATCCCCCACTCTCCCCCTACGCTACCCCTACACACACACCTCTATTGATCCGAACCTTCCCCACCACTCACCCTCTTCACTCACTGTCGGACTCGCACATATATACCTATCCATTGGGGGGAGGGGGGGGGACTTGCACATATATAGGCCTACCTATATCCATGTGGGTGGGTGGGGGGTGGGGGGTTAGCGTATTTTCGACCTCAACGACCCCAACGACGTGGATAGATTATAATTTGTCTTGCCCTTGCTTATGCTAATTTATTTACATTCGCAGTTGCCTATCGTAGGCTATATTCAATAAACTATACACGTCCTATATATCCTACCATCTAATTATTTTGCAAGGTAGCCTATACTGTAGCCTACATACATTAACACCAGTAAGATTTGTTTACACCAGCCATCGTTACCGTAAACTGTAATAAAGACATAATACGAGATTTATTATTCGTTTTCAAAAAGTGTTAAACCATATTTTCCATGCATGCAGGCTGAAGGGAATAATGTAATAGACAATTTAAATCATGGTAGCTACAGGTCAATTTGCATCTAGTAGGCCCTATAAATAAGAATAGCATAATTGCAGTGGGGTACAATTGAGGAATTATGTGTTGGTCTTTAGTTTTGTGGTATATATTATTATACTCGTTGGCAAAAATATACAATGCAGTTTAATCTCATGTATCCATTTAAACAGTATTATTATAGGACAAGGGGGATTTTGCGTCTGGATTCTATTTGAGTTACCCTTCAAACACCAATATTTCTTTCACTATCCATTTTCCTAAAATAACTTTATCAAAATATTTACAAATCGCAAATTCATATCTAGTAGTGTTTCATCTAGTTGATGTCACAAACTACACAAATAGATATCTAAATAGAACAATTTAAATATAACGATATGCTGGGGCTACGTGACTGTCCTAGTAGGGTAGAATTCCTTATTTTACACAGTTTATCACTCATTAGACACTATATTACGATTGTCCAATGCTTGATAATGTGTACATGAATCAGTTGAGGCGCATGATAACCTCACAGGGAAGTTTTTTTTAAATGAGTATCCTAGAACCAAATTGAAGAGTGTGGTGGTGGGTGGCAACTTTGGCATACATGGCAACTATTGTATTGCCGCCGCTGAGATACCGACGCCACGCTACTTCAAGGAGAGGGGACCACTATTTCTTGCATGTTGGTGAGTTTTCCGAAGTTTCCTCGTTTGTCAGTCTCACCAACCTTGCATAAGATCGTGGTGCACCTGTGGACAGTGTATTGGTGAGGGTACACGAAGGGATAGCGGTGAAATGGACGAAAGTGATAGATGAGGGCCCAGCCTCCGCGTCGTTTATGGCGGAACCCACAACGACATCGTGTAATATTTGAACATTTAGCGCCTTTTGATGTGTCTGTGGGGGACTTTGAGTGAATTTAATGAGTGTTCTTATTACTGTGGTGCTTTGGGAGTGGCAAGGTGTTTATTTAATAATAGTATAGTTAGGGTTTTGGTGTGTTAGGTAGGGTGGCTTTTGTTAGGGTGACGCGACGCAGGAGGGTGGCCGCGCCGCCTAAGTGGCCGCTGGTCCCACCCTCACCCTCCTTCACCCTCACTCACCCTCACCCCTCCTCTCTCACTCTCCCTCACTCTCACCCCGCCTGCCTCCTGCCTTCCCCATCTTCCCCGCACCACCACCACCATTACCACTCAACCTCTCACCCTCGCTCTTTTTAAACCTACTGTCCTACCTTTGTGACGTGTGTTTGTTTGTGTCCCTGTAACTTGTATTGACGTATTTATCACGTCATGTCAGAAATCTACAGTAATAACACAAGATAGGTAAGCTTTGTGTTGTTGGTGCAAGTTTTTCCTCCAAAGCTAAAAGTAAAGTAGCCTAAAGCTAAACATTACTAAATGAGTGTCTTTGTACTGTCAACCTAACACAAAGGTTTAGCCTTCCAAGTGTTAGCCTAATGCTGATCCATAGAAGTTTACCTGAACTATTTAAGGTACGATTTTAGTTACTGGACACCTACTTGACAGGTACCACCGAGGATTTAATACATATTTTGTTTTCGGTTTTCATGCATCCAACACCAAGCTACACCTTTTTCTGGTCCGGTAATAGTAGGGGGGGGGGGGGGGGTTGGCAGAGCCCCCCCTCCACCCTGTCCTGTATCCCACGGCCTATAACGCAAGTCTTTATAAAAAAATGGACCCAACAACTGGTTAGCCTATAGGCTTAGCCATTTTAAGTCGACCGCCAAGGCGGGACCGGGAAGTCACTCCGAGCGTAAAGTAAACAAAGCGACGCTACTTCCGTTGTCTTTATATTTCGTCTCATATTATCATTATTAAAGTGTCCCCATTGCTTTTTTAGTGTCTCGTACACCAGAAAAGGATGTAGCTTGGTGTTGGATGCGTGGAAACCGAAAACAAATATGTATTAAATCGTTCGCGGTACCTGTCAAATAGGTGTCCAGTAACTAAAAGCGTACCCTATTTAATGTTTGCACCATTGTGAGATATTACCATTGATATAGGCTATGTATTACTCTCTGGATATGACCATTGATATAGGCTATGTATTACTCTCTGGATATGACCATTGATATAGGCTATGTATTACTCTCTGGATATTACCATTGATATAGGCTATGTATTACTCTCTGGATATTACCATTGATATAGGCTATGTATTACTCTCTGGATATTACCATTGATATAGGCTATGTATTACTCTCTGGATATTACCATTGATATAGGCTATGTAGGCCTATTACTCTCTGGATATGCTAACTCATCAGATCCGTGGACCGTGTGGCTGTCGCTGCAAGGTTGACTTCCCACAATAGCCGCAAACAAAACAAATGCACATTGCATCTCGACACAGAGCCATGAAAAGTAGTAATTTCGGTAGCAGATACGGGCGAACCGCCACTTTGTTTATATAGCCTAGTCGCACACTCGCAGTTACATTCGTGTCTAATTTGACTGCTGTTATTTGAATACAGGACGTTTCGACGGTGTACCAGTTCGCCGGCACTAACTGGCTGGTTCGACTTCGACGTTACCGTCGAAACGTCTTTTATTCATTTATTTTGTTTTCATAGAGTAGTCTATTTTCAACTGTATATATTTGTTGACTATTTATAATATTCCTATGTTTAATATAGATTTGCTAATTGTAATCCTTATATGTGTAGACCTAGTCCTTTCCACTAGAAGTAGGATATACACCCACATACACACAATTTTGAAAGTTAAACCTTCGAATTAAGAAATTGTATTATTCTAATCACACACACACGTGACACACACACACAATTTCGAAACAGTTAATTAAACCTTCGAATTAAGAAATGTTATTGTTCTAATCCAACACACGTGCATACGCACAATTTCGAAAGGTAAATATTTGAATTAAGAAATTATTTTTTTCTAATCTAACACACACACACACACACACACACACACACTTTCAAAACGGTTTAACCTTCGAATTAATGTTTCGATGGTAGTAATTATGTACACACACACAAGTAGAACATATGATCCAAAGTTCTGATCGTGAAATTGAACGTTTCGACGGCATCGTCGAACTGGCGCACCGCCAAATTGTCCCGTTTTCTGTTATTTGCCCATGCTGGTAATATAGATGATGACAATAAGTCATGGGACAACCCATTATTGTATCCCACGGCCTGGTGTTGGGTAAATTGTTTTGTAACTAGCCGTGGGATACAATAATAGGTTGAGGGGGATTTGCCCCCAATCACCCCCAATCACCTATTTTGTCATCATATATATTACCAGCAAGGGCAAATAACAGCAGTCAATTAGACGCGAATATACGGTAACTGTGAGCGTGCGACTTTAAAAACAAAGCGGTGGTACGCCCGCTAACACAACTCTAACCGTAATTTCCTGTATACAGTATTACATGGTTACAGTATTGTTATCACATTTGAGCGTGTAATAATCGTGACCGCGAGCGTGCGAGCTTTTTCTATTTAATAACCATATATGGTACCGTTCAAGATACCTTGACACCATACGCTGTGGGCATAATTGCCCGAAATTACTGTACCTTCATTCCATGCTCTTTTTCATGCTTAAGCAAGAGCCAGAGCGTAATACAAATATATATCCGTGAAAGTACAATGATACAGCCTTCCAATGACACCTGAATCATCATTGTACGACATCTGGTTATCTTGCAACAATCTTGGGCAAGAATGTAGTGTTCGAGCGTACTGCCCGCCTTATTTACACTATGCGGAGTCGTGGCGGCGGACGCTTGCGATCATGTTCCAGTCTATTATGACTACTGTTGGATACAATAATATATCACCCCCCCATAACATATTGTCATCATCATATATAGTGCCAATAGGGGGAAAATAACCGAAAAAATAGATGCGAACCTATGTAAACATGACTGTACGCCCGGACACTACATCCTCCCCTGATCTTGCAAACGAAAGCCAAAATCTGTAATAAAGGGTCAATTTTTGCTGTTTTTGCTGTGTCGCTGCACATGACGGTGCGAGCCTTTTCTCACAGCTCAGTGTGTGCCCGCCACCTGTAGCTGGCGGTTGGAGCCCTCCTGCGCTCCCTCCAACACCTGGCCTCTCCCTCAGGGCTCATAAATAACGTGCACCGTACAGAAGTGGTTAAGCCACCTTACTTACCATTTTTGTATAAGGATGTAGTATTCGGGCGTATCGGCCGCTTTGTTTATGACACTCATACGCTCGCGATCAAGTTCCCGTCGATTGACTGCCCCCCGTAACTAATTATCATAATCGTATACATTGCCAGCAGCGGGCAAATAAGAAGTTTTGGGTAGAATGTAGAGTTTGGGCGTACCGCCAGCCTTGTTTGCACTACGCGGAGCAGCGGCGGACGCTTGCCATCATGTTCCAGTCTATTTTGACTGCCGTTGGATACAATAATATGCCCCTCACCCCCCCATGACATATTGTCATCATATGTATTGCCAGAAGGGGGCAAATAACCGAGAACAAATTTACCGTCAAAATAGACGTGAAATTAACCGCGGCGATCAACCATGTAAACATGACGGCGGCGGCGGATGCTTGCGATCATATTCCCATCTATTTTTACTCACCCCCCCCCCCCCCATGACATATTGTCATCATCATATATATTGCCAGCAGGGGGAAAATTACCGTCAAAATACTGTAGACTCAAACTTAACCGCGGCGATCGACCTATGTAAACATTACGACCGTACGCCTGGACACTACATCCCTCCCTAAGTTTTTTACTTAAAGGTAATTTTGGTCAATACAGTACAGTACGGAACTGTATTTTTTTTTATTATTAGCATATTTGTTATTGAGAGGGACCTGTTGTTGTGAGAAGCCATGTCATCACATAGATTTTACTTCCTGTACTGAAAAGTGAAAACCTCTATTACCTCAACAAATTGAGAGAGGGACCTGGTGTTGCGAGATACCTTGTTTTTTTATTTAGCAAGTTTTACATCATTATTACACAGGCTTTCATACTGCAAGCTTTTCTTAATTCAACAAATTTAGGGAATTATGTGTCCGAGGTCTGACTTACCTGTCCCCATTCCCCTTGTAACTTGGATTTTGTTAGCCGACTTTTCGGTCGAGAATCCAAAAAGTGTAGGGTTCTACGAATAAGAGGAGAAAATATTTGTTCTGTCCTGTAGCTATCGGTATATAATATAGCATAGTGAATTTTCATCTTATGTATTATGTGTGATAATGTTTCTTGCATTTTGCCAGGTTAAAGAAAAAAGACATGATGGCGTCCGATGGCATGCTATCATTGTCGTGGAACAACCACAAGACCACATTCTGCCACATTCTTTCAACATTACGAGAAAAGGTAAGTGCATATCTCTCTCTTAGTCTCTTCATGCCTGTTATGATCTCATATTGTCAAGTACCGTATATTGTTTTTATGCATTTTAAACCATTTCTAGACCGTTTTGCCTTCAAATTATCATCTAATTCAAGCTATGTCTACTTCAGAGGGGTTAAATTGATGCAATTAAGCACCCAGAGAGGCTTAAATAAGATAACACTAGGCTAGTGAAAAATATGGATAGCAAAAACTTTGGTTAACTAAATGTTTTGGTTTGGATAAAAGTGCGTTTACTGTATTTAGGCTACTGTTTTAGTGAGATAATTAATACAGTATACTGTATACTGTATGTTTATGATTATTAATACAGTATACTGTATACTGTATGTTTATGATTATTTGAAATCTTTCATTTACTTATATATATATTTTTTCCCCCAACAGGAGAGGTATACAGATGTGACGTTAGCTTGTGAGGGAAAGTTTTACCCAGTGCATAAACTTGTCTTGTCAACATGTAGTGAATACTTTGAGAAAATGTTTGACAACACGCCTTGTAAGCACCCAGTAGTGGTTTTAAAAGACATAAAGTGCTCGGACATAGAGGCACTCCTTAGCTATATGTACGCCGGGGTAGTCAGTGTGCTACAGCAGGACTTAGCGCGTCTTATCAAAGCGGCGGAGCTACTACAAATCAAAGGCCTTGCCGTACCTGATGAACCGCCAGTGAAAGAGACGCCCAAAAAGAACTCTTATTCGTGGAGTTCGAGAGACGACCGAAGTAGTCCGCACCCCAAGAGGAGAAGAAGAGAAGAGAACTCCACGACACACCACCCCATAGTTCAACCAGTAGAGAGTCCCCCGTCCTCGCCGCCACACCAGGAAGTTAACAAGAGTTGGGAGCAGAATAAATCTATAGACCAGAGAGGGGACGACTCATCGGACCAGAGACAAAACGATCAGACAGACCACTCCGTAGAATTTAATGCCACCAAGCAAGAGGTAGCGCTTAGTGAGGTAAGCAAAATACAACTTCCTTTTTATTTTTACTGTCAAATGATACTGTTTATTATGTTTTCAGAAGGTCCAAGCTTCTCCAGTCTTTTGCCTTTTCACTTACTTTCTCTTCCTTAGCTACTGGTACCTGTACTGTACTTATTTATATGGCTCATTGAGCAACTTCACTGTATAGCCAGTCAAAAGTGTTGTTGCCTTCATAGTCTTTCCCTTAAATAGCCAGTCAAAAGTGTTGTTGCCTTCATAGTCTTTCCCTTAAATAGCCAGTCAAAAGTTTTGTTGCCTTCATAGTCTTTCCCTTAAATAGCCAGTCAAAAGTTTTGTTGCCTTCATAGTCTTTCCCTTAAATAGCCAGTCAAAAGTTTTGTTGCCTTCATAGTCTTTCCCTTAAATAGCCAGTCAAAGGTTTTGTTGCCTTATTAGTCTTTCCCTTAAATAGCCAGTCAAAAGTTTTGTTGCCTTCATAGTCTTTCCCTTAAATAGCCAGTCAAAAGTTGTGTTGCCTTCATAGTCTTTCCCTTAAATAGCCAGTCAAAAGTTTTGTTGCCTTCATAGTCTTTCCCTTAAATAGCCAGTCAAAAGTTTTGTTGCCTTCATAGTCTTTCCCTTAAATAGCCAGTCAAAAGTCTTGTTGCCTTCATAGTCTTTCCCTTAAATAGCCAGTCAAAAGTTTTGTTGCCTTCATAGTCTTTCCCTTAAATAGCCAGTCAAAAATCTTGTTGCCTTCATAGTCTTTCCCTTAAATAGCCAGTCAAAAGTTTTGTTGCCTTCATAGTCTTTCCCTTAAGTTATGTTTCTCTTTATTGTTAAGAAAAATTTATATACTTCTGAACTTGTCAAACTCATCATTCGTGCCATATTTTAATAGGAATTCGGATATCCTGTACTTGGATGTGGTAGCCTTGTTTGTTTAAGTATTATATTCCATACATTCTGGTCGAGGGCAGTGTCTGCCTTCTCGCATGACTTCATCCTACATCATCTTTGATCTACCCTTTGTGCCTTATCCCCTACATTCACATTTAATATGTTCAGGTAATATAGGAAAGAGTTTTTGTAATACAACTAGAAAGTTCATCAAGTTGGATATGATATGGGGAGTATCATATTGTATTGGTGTTCGGAGTGAAATGTATTAATTAGATTATTTATAAGACTTCAACCCCCACTTTTCATTCCTACATTGATGTGCAAATCATGTGCATTTGTATGTAAAACAGAGCTTTGGTGCTGAACATTTAGAGTTTTTCAGTACTCATATGTGTAGATATTATAATAATTGTTTTCACAACTTTTGCAGGATCAGGCTGAAGAAACTCTAGTCAAAGAAGAAGTAGTGGACAGTGGTGAAGAAAATCCAGTTCAGGTGCTAGAAGGGCGGTTGGAGTATGGGGGCCTGGCGGGGAGCGAAGGAGGGGGGGAGGAGCCAGGGGGGAAGTTTACGTCGCACCTAGACCCTAAGCACCCCCAGCCACTGCATGAAGCCGTCGTCGAGGCGTTGGCTGGACCGTCTGGCATGCAAGGGGTCAGTAGTTTCTATAGTTACTTTATTCTCTGCTTTATTAAACTCCACTCGCAAAATGCAGCCCCATTGCATAAGCAAAATAGTGGTTGCCTTTGTCATGGGCGATGCGACTCCACTCGCAAAATGCAGCCCCATTGCATAAGCAAAATAGTGGTTGCCTTTGTCATGGGCGATGCAAGGCTATGTCTCTCTAGCCTACAGTAATCTTTGGTCATTGTATACTGATATTGTATAGAGAACTAGTTATGAGTGGTATGATTATTTGCAGAGAATGCAATGGATTCCCAGAAGAAAGAATTAGGGAGGATGAATATCTATCTATCTATTGCCTGATGCCGTGATCCCCGAAGGGGTGACTGTAATTCATGACAGCCAAATTCTATCTTAGTTTTAGAATGTTGCAACTTTACGATATCGCCAGTGGTAGAGCAATTTTCTAGCATAGTCATAGTATCTGATAATGTACCGGTATTACATTTGGAAACCCATTAACGCCATCAGACAGTACACTAAGACCATACGGCTGGGAAAGTGTAGATAGCAGAGAAGGGGTGTTGTAGATAGAGGAAGATGTTGGCATGTGTACTAACTTACTTTGTTATTGGCAGTGGTTGGGCACGGGAGAGCTGGGTGGAGGGTTCGGGATGTTAGAGGGTTACAGCGAGGACGGCGGGCAAGACGTACACGGAACAGGCCAGCAGCAGGCACATCAGATGGTGAGTGTTGATTACCACACTTGTTGACAGGGACGGCACCAATCAACGCTACTGCAAAGATTCAATGTTTACTCGTTACCTTTTGTTTGTAACATTTTGTTTCCCTTTTCATTATGGATATTATTATTATTATTATTGTTTTTTGTGTTTTTTTTGGCTTTATATTCCATTGGAAAGATTCATTGTTTTGTGGTAATTTTTTCCTTTCTATATGTAGGATACTTTTGTCATTTAGCTTTAGATTTGTTGCTTGAGCATTTCCTTGTAATATTTTATCAGTGCTGCAAAGATTTGGGGTTTTCAGATAATGTTTCTTTAGTCATACATTTGCTTTCAGTGCTGTTGTTATTTAAGCTGGGAATATGGTGTTTTTGCGGAGAAAAAAAAAATATTCAAATTTGTTCAAATAAGTTTCATATAATCCTAATATTTTTTAAAGTAATGTATATAAGTTTTGCTACAAAGTTACTTTAAAGATTGTTTTCAATTTTGTTTTTGTCATATTAACTTTCAATCCATTAATTACAAATATTTTTACATTGTAAGTTAATATTTCACTTTTTCATTACTTTTTTAATGCTACTGCAGAGCTTTATTGTTTAAAGATAGTTATTTATTTAATTTAGGTTAATTTGCACCTGTATACTGTATACACTGATCACTCCTGCATAATTAAAATGTAAAACTTGCAAACTAAACAAACCAAAATTGGGACAAGGACAATATAAAGTCAAATTAAATTATCAAAATCGCTATGTGGAAACAACGCTTACTAAAATGAAAATTATTAAATAAAAGAACACAATCCACCACATAGGGTGTACATCACTACATGAGCAAGTTAATCTGTTTCCCAAGCAAACCAATCGCACATATAACAACGCACTATCGTCACGTTAAAGGAAGTAGTCAAGTTTGGGAAGTCCGGGACGTTCTGGCAAATTTTACTAAACTCTGCATGAATAAAGAAACTACATGTTAAATGTCAAAATATTATTTAAAATCAAATTTGCAACATGACAAGACATTAACAATAGTAAAAAATACAAATATTGATAAGATATCTATACTATTACAAAATAATATATAAAATACAGTACAGCACTCACTAACGATAGTGCTATCGGGTAGGTACCTGTAAGCATAGCATGCTTCAAGTGACCCCTATCAATAACTACCCTACAAATAACCTACATTTATAGCACAAATAAACTAAGGAAATCGCAAAAGTAAGCAATTGATACTATCGACAATGAATACATATAATATAAAGAGAAATAATTGCAAAATATGAAGTAACAACAGATTTAAACAAAGAGTACTCTTTTAACAAGAACAATAAATTTAAAAAATCATCAATATTAATAATAATAATCAACAATATCTCGACAGTCGGTTCACCTTTACCAACTTCAGCGAATCATCACAAATATAACTTCCTACTTTAGCAAATCATCACGGCTATAATGTGTAATCGGGCTGTATGCATCAAGACTACATAGCAAGTTCCCGTACTGATTACCTATTTCCTAGACTGTGTTTCATGATTTCACGAGTAAGATTTTAAAGATTGCTACCTTATTGTTTCCTCGTCCAATGGTTCCTTGCCACTTCCGTATCCAGTTCCTTTGCACCGAGTTCACTTGTAATTAATGAATCCTAGATCTCACTACTGCATCCACAAGTCTCCATACACTGCTCCTTCATCTTAGTAATACTGTATAGGCAAACTACCTATGTCTGCCTCTATGAATTAAGGAACACCTCGTTCTTAACATTAATCCTTCATTACAAACCCCAATGTACTTGAATAAACTAATAACAGCATATGGTCTTCCCGGGATTCAAACTTGGGACACCACACTCGGAACAGAAGCATCTACAGTAAACCATTACACCACCAACACATTTAATATATAAACTAATGAAAGCATATGGTCCTAATTCAAACTCGGGACACCACACCCAGAACATAAATATCTAAACCATTACACCACCAACACAGTTAATATATAAACTAATGAAAGCATATGGTCCTCCCGGGATTCGAACTCGGGACACCACACCCAGAACATAAGTATCTAAACCATTACACCGCCAACACAGTTAATATACTTTTCATTCTAGTGGTATGGGTACAGAATCTTTGCAGTGCGTTGATATTGCCGTCCTTGTGTAAAATGTAATATATTGAAGCAGCCCACAGGTGTTACTCCATGATAACATTCAACATGATTTTTCAAGGTTTTTGTATAATCAGAAATAAACCAGTCTGTTTATCATTTATTACCATGTGAAGTACTATTAATACAGTAGGTAGTCTTTGTATTAATCTGTGTAAGTAAACTACATAGATGTCAACTTTTTATCGCAGCAATAAAGTTTGATACTTGATAACTTAATTTTTAGTGTAAGAATATAATGAATCACTCCTAAAAGCCCCTAACCTTATCTTAGTTCTCCCTATGGTGAATTTGTCCATAGAAAAGCGACGATTATTAGTTCATGTTTCGTATTATAGTTCCCTTTGTATATTATTTTGAAACTCCAAATATAATTATTTACTGAAATAATATTACTATTAAAATGTAAAACTTGCAAACTATTCAACGAAATTACAAGCTCTGATTTTGCTCGTCACTAGCAATCGTTCTCTAGGGAAGTATTCTTTGATTTTCTTCTGGGTGCAGTGACAAGTATAGAATAACTTATAAGAATTATTCAGTATGAGAACCAGGCTGTATAATGAATGATGAATTTAAACACCACTTTAGGAAAATCACATTAAACACATTTCACTTACAGCTTCTTCACATTGATAATCAATGATAGAAGCAAACTGGTTTTTCTTAAATATTTTGCTCAAATTATGAACATTTAAATAAATATATTTGAGTAACTTTAAAAAGTATATGTATGTGATCTATGAAGTTAATGGAAAGATTATGAAGTGAGTCAAGCATAATAAAAGTCTTACTTTTTGTCAGTATACTGTACTTTGTTTCATGAGTTGTTCAAACTGAAGACTGGATTTTGTAGCCCCTAACAATGAGAAACCTTTCCAAGCTGAATAATCCAGCATATAGCCAAATATTTGTTGTGTTAAATGAACAACAAACAGCCTAGTTAGATTTTCAAAAGTTAGAATAATATTTATCCAATTTGGCGGAAACCAAAGCAAGGTACAATTTTAATAGAATTGATTGAAATAATTGTATCTTGAATTACAAGAGATACTTTTTAAGCTGAATATAGTTGAATGATATTGCTATTAGCTAGAATGATAATGTTAAAGTACTGTAGTCACTGAAGTACAAGTACCAGTACTAAAACTATTCCAAATGGTCAGTGTTGTCTCTCGGGCACTGATTAGGACTACAAAATAATTTCACTGAAACTATTTTGACTTTACAGAACGGGGGAGTGCTTTGAAGTAATAAGTTATAAACATTAAGTAAGACTTAGTTTCACAAAAAATAATTTGCTATATACTTTCACAAATATAATCGCTAGGCTATATACTTTCAAAAAAAAGCATTGGTATACTGTAAACCTGTATGTCTCCTCACCTGTGGGTTGGCTTGCTATTTGATTGATTATTATTATTTATATATGCACAGTTAGCCACAAGGAAAGCCTCTACTAATGTTTCTAAAAGAATTTTATTATATTAAATATCTGACATATATTATTTACCAGTAATTTTGCTTTTATCTTGTGTCGTCCCAGTTCTGGTTTGTTTAATTAGCAAGTTTTATATTATAAGAACATAAGAAAATGGGAGTCTGCAGAAAGCCGATTGGCACACACAATGCAGATCCCTCTCACACCTAACCCTAATTATAAGGTCTAATTGTGATGATAGACGGCTTTTCTTGTGGGTAACTGTATCTGGTATGTATATGGATGTTGCTGATCACTATTGACTAATTCTGGTAGAGTTTAAGGTAAGCTTTAGAACAATGGGACGTATTCTGCCAGTGGCTTGGCCCTGCCCGGCAATAGGGGGTCTTCAACATAGATTTTCCTATTTATTGTGTCCTTTTGTATTAATTAGTTTATTACTTTGATATGCTATGTTTGTCTATTTTGGGGGACATTATACAGTTACTCAATTTTATACTTAACCCTCTCACGTTCTTGACACAATTTTGAGCCCATTAGGGATACTTTAAAGCCTTTGTTACCATCAGGGGTGTTTATGAAACCTTTAGTTTAGTTACTTCAATCTTTGCAGTTGTCTTTGAGTTAGCTGTGGGCAGAAAACTAATTTTGGAGAGGTAATTATAAGAGTGAGAGAACTCTATTTATTATTGCTAATCTGGCAACCTCTGCGTCATAAAAACGTGAAAGGGTTAAAATATATATACAGAAAGTACTGTATTGCTGTTAGCAGAGTAATATATGATTGCATTTTATCATCTATTAAAACTATTACTATTATTACTGGTAGTAGTAATAGATATATATTTACTGTTTCCCCTGCAAGGTAGGATAAGCCACTGGTGAAAGTACTGCCCAGAATCTTTAACTTTGATAGTAGACCTTTTCTAAAGATTTGTAGCTAGTAGTATCGTATATTATCTTGTTGCATATTATTCTCTCATCTCTGACTTAGGGAGGGGAGTCAGTAGTGTCTTATATGAAACAATTATTTAATTCTTCCAAATGGAAATTGAGCGAGTGCTGAAAAAATAACATTGAGGAGCAAAGTTGACGATGATTCTAGAAGTCGATGAATGATTATTACTGTATTGCTATACCCTACTGTAGCGGCAAGTTGATAAAGTGATCGCTCAGTTCTAACGTAAGTAACACTATAGTCGTCACTGAGTTAATGTTGCCACTTGTCCTATGGTGAAAATCATCGCAGATATTGCAATAACCGACACTACCATTATATACTAGGGACGTGAAAGTTTATCGAAAACTGTCTGAGTAGTGTCGCAGTTGAAGGTGATTAGTAGGACAGGCCGGTGACGTTAATGTAGTGGTGACTTTTAGTGTTGCATATCTTGGATCTGGGCTGATGTTTTTGTTTTTGTGCTTCCTGTATTGCGCATATATTGTGTAGCGTATGACAACCTTGTATATTACTGCATTGCTGCTATAAGTGTGCAGAAATAGTGCACTTATCCTTATTATGGAATTTGTTCGTTTTAATTATCACGTTTTTGTCGGAGGGAGAAAATATTGTTGGGGTTGAGGTGAAAGTTTTTCAAGCTAAAAACTTGGTTGCAATTTAGTTTCTTTTGTTATAATGATACATACTGTACCTGGTATCTGTTTTGTTATAATGATACATACTGTACCTGGTATCTGTTTTGTTATAATGATACATACTGTACCTGGTATCTGTTTTGCAGACAGGTGCAATAGAACAAAAAATGTATTGGAAAAATGATTTGTTTTAAATTTGGCAATATTTATTAACCCTTACTGTACTTACTGTACCAGTGACGTATGTTGGCCGACAGTAAAAAAGTCACTCGCCAGTACCAGCGGCGTACGTACGTAATAATCAGTCCTTGTACCGAGCGGTACCTGGCACCATGACTTGTAAACACTGCTTTGAGACCTTGGCAACACTTCTCAAAGTGTATCTAGGTCCCACGGGCGACCTGGCTCAGTACCCGTCCAGCTTTTGGGGTGAGAGGCTGCTCTCTCTCGACTTAGAAGCAATTTTGGCCATTGTGCTTGGTACAGTAGGGGTTAACAACAAATGTCATGCTCTGTTTTATTATTTTCTATTTATAATTTGAAGTAAGGAACTGGTGGTTGGGGTGTGGTGGGGATACACTTTTACTTACTCTTTGTATTTGGGATGGGCTGTAGTGTTCTTGGTAGCACGCTTTTTTTTTTACAACCGAGAGAACCCTCGTGTGTTTCTGGGCAGGTGGAGATGTATGGGCAGTATCTTCATGCCCCATCATGCCTCTGTTTGCCTAACAGTAAAATATTCCTGTGCCAGGGTTAATAGGGTCTACCGTAATCGCTTTTCGCTTGGAAAAATATTAGAAGTTGATTAGTGGGCATATCCACTTGCCTTAAATAAATACAAGTGATATGGAAAGAAAGTATTATATTATATTACATTATACCGTACTATATTGATTTGATTGTGTTTTAACAAACACAACTGTTGAATATATAACCTTTATACCCATCAGTATTAGGCCTACCCTCAAGGCATGGTAGAGAAACAAACAAATTTTAGAGGAACATTACTAGATTGGGTGATAGAAAGGGATGAAAGACGTTTTGAGAGAATGACAATTTGAGTGGTGGACCTTTCGAGCGTAGAATAGCGCCTACCATTTAATAACTTTGTGTTTAGTTATTTTGCCTTGCTTGTTTATTTTTGAAATTCTTCTTCTTGGATTTAATTTGCTTTTTTGTTTCTTTTCTCTTCTTCAATTTCTTTTTCATATATATTTCTTCCAATACCGGTACCGTACATTCATGATCAGGAATTTCTGAACAATATTATGAGGAAAAATTAAGATACAAGTATATTATATTTTGATCTGAACCTTGGTAGGCCTATATGACACTTCGTACTGTGTCTTATCATCAGACACCAATTGTCCACAGTCCACACAGCCACAAACATGTCACAGACTGTTTCATCTATTAACCCTGGTGCATAGCTGCAAACATGCCACAGACTGTTTCGGCTATCTGGTGTATAGCTGCAAACATGCCATGGACTGTTTCAGCTATCAGACCTGGTGCTTTTTGTAACCAAACTGCATACTTGCCAGTGTGATAGCTGTGGCAGTTGGCAACATGGGCATTTCCTTGGCAGAATATAGTTGCCTGAAACCTTTGTGTAGTATTATTGTCGGTGTCCTCAACCAGAGAATATTTCTGACTCTTCAGCGTCCAGCTTCTCTAAATTAACACCTCACTCCTCCATGCCATTGTCTGAGAGTGCTGTACCTGCATTCCAGGGAATGTACAAGTAGAAGATTCATGGAGTTTGATAATAAAGTGCCAGCCATTAACCGTTCTTTGGCGGCGCGCAACTAATGTCGTGTGAAATAAATATGGACTAAGTGGCGGCTCACAACTTATGTCGTGTGCCATTTTCACCACGTAATGTTGCTGAGAGAGAGATATGAGTGGTGGGAGGAGCGTAGCAAGCGTATGACTGCTCCAGACCACCGCGGCGGACCTACTGACATGAATCCCACCCTCCTCCACCCTCACGCACTCGCTACACAGGGAATTATGTAGGGAAACTACCTAATTACATGGTTTTTGCACTCGTGTTGCGCGATCGTTGCAAGAGAACCAGTGGTCGTACAAGGATGGTTGGGGTGTCATTGGAAAGCTCTGTTTATGCCCTTTCAGGGATAGATACTTGATTTACGCTCTGGGTCTTATTTAGGCATGAAAATGATCACGTAAACAACCCTATTTAGGGTAAAAACACCCCGCTGGGCGGCACATATAAATTACCGCCTAGGCCGCTCGTAAGGTGTTAATGAATCACAACCAGTAGGAGATTCACTTAATGTGGGTGCATTATTCTAGGTTCAAGATTACTCATCAGAAGCAACACTACCACCTCGACCTATCCTTTATATAGATGTTGGAGCAACTGAACAAGTCGCATACAAAGTTATCGATGATGCCTCCAAGCGGGGCCAACCTGTTCTAATCGATAGCAAGGGCTATCGGTACAACCATAGACGAGCCGGCAACAAGACACCAGGCAACAAACGCCACTCCTCCTCAAAGACTATGTGGAGGTGTAGTGTCCGACCGAAAGGTAATTGTTGCTTGGCTAAAGTGTATGAATCTGATGGAAATTTTATGCCAGGACCCGAGCCTCACATCCATCCAGCATAACCTGGTAAAGATAATAATACTGTGTGTATTTTTTTATTTATTAAAATGTAAAAACTTTCAAACTAAACCCAAAACTAGGACAAAGACAATATAAAGGCAAAATTACTTATCAAAATCGCTATGTGGAAACAAAACTTACTAAAACATAATTTATGAAATAAAAGAACACAATCCACCACATAGTGTACATTACTACATGAGCAAAATCACTATGTGGAAGCAAAACATACTAAAATAAAATTTATGAAATAAAAGAACACAATCCACCACATAGGGTGTACATTACTACATGAGCAAGTTATCTGTTTCCCAAGCAAACTATACAGTACTACATGAGCAAAATCACTATGTGGAAGCAAAACTTACTAAAATAAAATTTATGAAATAAAAGAACACAATCCACCACACCCTTACTACATGAGCAAGTTATCTGTTTCCCAAGCGTCACATTCAAGGAATTAGTCAATTTGGGAAGTCCGGGACATTCTGGTAAATTTGACTAAACTGCATGAATAAAGAAGTTGAGTTGACAATACTGGCGTAGTGTTGCTAATCGGTATATATAATAATACACAAAACAAAATACAGTACTGTTAACCCGTACAGCCCCAGCGACGCGTCGGCGATGTATGTAACGCACAGCCCCAGCGATGCGTCGTGACGAGTCACCCTAATTGCTCCGACCGTAACCTCAGGTGTAGCCACTCGAGAGGGCTCAGATTTGTATGGGAACTGTGTACGTATCCCACGCAACCGTGCCGATGGTTGAAAACTCTCAAAGTCCACGTGCGTGCGCGTGAGCGTGCAATAACCTGTTTTTTTGGGGTAATTGCCTTCAATTTTTTACTCTTGTAAAATCCGTTTTCGGGGGCTCTATAGGACCATTCTTTAAGCTTTTTGAGCGGTTTTTCGTGGTTTTTCCTTCATTCCTAACCCATTCGCTATTGTTTCTGGAATAAAACAATTTTTTGAAAACCGGCCGGGTTCTGGTGAACAAACAATACAAAACTAGCCGGGGCTCCACGGGTTAATAACTTGAACAGGTCATGACTCAATTAAATAATTATAATAGTACCCAGCATACATATATGGGCGGTCTATTCATGCCTCTGTTTGCCTACCAGTATAATATTCCTGTGCCAGGGTTATAGGGTCTGCCGTAATAGTTTTTCGTTTGGAATTTTTTATTTTTTTTATTTGTGGTAATGTCCACTTACCTTACATAAATATAAGTGATAGCAAAAGGTATAACGGGGAAAATCGGACGGTGGATATACAATTTCCTCGTAAACCGGAAACAATCTGTAGCAGTAAACCAAGTCACATCTGAGCCTTCGGATGTAAAAAGCTCAGTGCCCCAAGGAACAGTGCTAGCACCCCTTCTGTTCCTCATTCTAATTTGCGACATAGATACCAACACAAGACACAGTACGGTGTCGTCTTTTGCGGATGACACAAAACTAAGCAAGATAGTAAACACACAAGAGGACACGGGCCAGCTGCAGGAAGACATAAATGTAGTGATCCAGTGGACCAGGGAAAACGACATGCAATTCAATGAAGACAAATTCCAATTAATAAGGTACGGAGATAATAATGGCGTTAACCCTTCAGACCCGGAAGGGCTCTTAAACACCCATAAAAAACACACCCGAGCTACCCGGAAGGGCTCTTAAACACCCATGAGCTCAAAGCCTGTAAGTTTGGTGTGCGAGGCGTACGTCCGACGCATGTAAACAACAGCCGGCTGGACCGACGCCCCGCATCTCCGGCCACAAGAAGGAGTGCGTCGCTTGTTCGTGTGTCCCTGTATGTTATTGTTAAGTATCGAAAAGTAGTGTAAAGTGGCTGTTTTTGCCATAAAGTTATCTCCAATGAAATCATCATCACAACTGAATCAGTTGACTTAGAGAGCTCTACTTAATGCCATTCTACAGGTACGAAACACATCTACGCTTGGGGATGCGCGGGAATGCGGAAGCAGTCAGAATAACAAAGATACGGTAGCCTAGGCGGAGACGTTTTTCGGCCAAAACCCCCGGATTTCGGGGAATATATATGGAATACATAGCCGGGGCTGGAGGGTAGTGATCACAAACTACCTAACAGAATCTAACCACATAATAGAATGGAAAGACAGTGTGAAAGACCTTAGGGTGTTAATGTCTGAAAATATGTGTTTCAAAGAACATAACCAGGTCAAGTTGCGGCTGCGAAACGTTTAACGGGTTGGATTCTGCGTACATTTAAAACACGCGGTGAATTACCTATGATAACACTCTTCAAATCTCTAGTGCTACCGCGGCTCGAATACTGTAGCGTATTAACATCCCCATACAAAGCAGGTGAAATAAATGACTTAGAGAGTGTACAAAGAAATTTCACTTCGCATATAAGTTCGATAAAACAGCTACACTATTGGGATCGTTTAAGAGCACTGAACCTGTACTCGCTGGAACGTAGAAGAGAACGATACCTAATAATATACACGTGGAAAATCGCAGAGGGTTTAGTATCAAACCTACATACTCCGATAGTCATGAAATTCAGTGATAGGAGAGGCTGGGAATGCAATATCCCCCGGATGAATAACAGGGGTGCTATGGGCTCTCTGCGAGAGGGCTGGTTATCACACAGAGACCCACGTCTCTTCAACAAACTCCCACGGCGAGTAAGAGACATGAGGGGCATCTCTTTAGACAACTTCAAGAGAGCCCTCGATGTCGAACTGCAAAAAGTGCCAGACGAGCCCATCTTAGCAAGGGAGCGGGCTGTCTCTTCAAACAGCCTGCTTGCTGCACCAAAACACAACCCACAATGAGGGGCGACGCGCTCCTCGGTGCTGCTAGGAGAGTGGCGAACACAACCTAAGGTAACCTAAGGTAACCTAAGGTAAGGTATGGAAAGAAAGTACTTTATTGTATTACATTATACCGTACTATACCGGTATTGATTTGATTGTGTTCCACATAGCGATTTTGATAAGTTATTTTGCCTTTATGTTGTCTTTGTCCAAGTTTTGGATTGTTTAGTTTGCAAGTTTTACATTTTAATTAACAAACAACTGTTGAATATATAACCTTTATACCCATCAGTATTAGGCCTACCCTCAAGGCATGGTAGAGAATCAAACACATTTTAGGGGAACATAATCACTAAATTAGGTGATTCAAAGGGTTGAAAGATGTTTTGAGAGAATGACGATTCGAGTGGTGGACCTTTCGAGCGTAGGACAGCGCCTCCCTTTTATTACTTTGTGTTTAGTTATGTTATGTTTTATTTTTGTTATGGCCTTGCTCGGGGCCTTGGGGCTGTTCGGCCAGGCAGCTTGGGGAACAACAACAACAACAACAACTTTGTGTTTAGTTACTTTTTCTAGCTTGTTTATTTTTTATTTACATACAATAGTTTACCGTCATTTTCTATTACATGCATTGTAATGGCTCAGGCGGGGTTGCCTTTCAGTAGTTATGTGTATTGTAGTACAATAAAGTCCCACTACAGCGCTGCCCCACCAAGTCATCACTGTGGCTGATGTTGGTAGGCTTATAGTGCTTTGTTTCTTTTTTCTTCAATTTCTGTTTCGGTTTCATATATATTTCTTCCAATACCGTACAGTTGTGATCGGGAATTTCTGAACAACATTGTGAGGAAAAATGATGATACAAGTACAGTCCGCTCGCCTAATACGCGCCTGGGGGTCGGGCAAGCCCAAAGTTCTCAATAAGCGTCTAAGGTTCCTAATAAGAGTTTCGGGAGCCCAAAAGTGGCCAAATCCACCCTATTTACCTAAGATGCGTGAACACCCATCATTTCGCGTGGCACCAGATATCATATTATGAGGATATTACTTACCACATAGACTTTATTTGAAACCATAGTCATATTTAGCATAGCCTAACTCATCGTCATGTTTCCGCGGCTTTCGTCAGACATGGCACTTGACTTGACTCTGTTTTGATGGTCCCGGGGATTTAATTCCTTCATCATTACCACCAGGCCCACCGTCGCTATCACTGAATACACTAGAGGCCATAATAAACGCGAGAGATACAAGGTTCAGGCACAAATAAGCAAGTAAAAGGTGGGTGGACTTAGAGCGTCTGCCTGGTCTTGACAACAATAAAGATGGCGGCCGAAACATGGGCAAGTGACGCTCCGATCGTCGGATTCACCGGATTCACTCAAAAACCTTGACAATTCATATTTTTTCACCGACCAACTTTACTTCTAAACTCAATTAACCCATCACACCCGGAAGCACTCTGAGGCACCCATAAAAAACACACCCCGAGCTACCTGGAAGGGCTCTGAGGCACTCATGAGCTTAAAGCCTGTAAGCTTGGTGTGCGAGGCGTCCGTCCGACGTATGTAAACAACAGCCGGCTGGACCGACGCCCCGCATCTCCGACCACAAGAAGGAATGCGTCGCTTGTTCGTGTGTGCCTGTATGTTATTGTTAAGTATCGAAAAGTAGTGTAAAGTGGCTGTTATTGCCATAAAGTTATCTCCAATGAAATCATCATCACAACTGAACCAGTTGACTTAGAGAGCTCTACTTAACCTCATTCTACAGGTACGAAACATATCTACGCTTGGGGATGCACGGGAATGCGGAAACAAGCAAAATAACAAAGATGCGGTAGCCTAGGCGGAGACGTTTTTCGGCCAAAACCCCCGGTTTTCGGGGAATATATATGGAATACATAGCCGGGGCTGGAGGGTTAATGAAATCAACAAATACATGTGGCAGTTCAAGGACTTGAACCTAGGATACTTGCACCGAATTCCGCGCATTTATGCATTACGCTATCTTGGAGTTGTTGTTGTTCCCCAGGCTGTCTGGCCGAACAGCCCCAAGGTCTCGAGCAAGGCCAAGGCCATAAATGAGCGCCCCCACAAAATCCTCCCTGCTTACCACTAACAAACCCCGGGTGACCGAAGCCACTCCAAGGCAGGGAGCTGAGGAAGGTGCGGAAACGCCCGGGAAACCAAAGCCCCACCCAAGGCCCTGTGCCCCTCAGCAATTATGAAGGGAAAGTTGAGGGGTAAGGGGAAAATATGACACTTTGGCTCCCAATCTGCCAACTTCTAGGTTGGCAGTAGGGAGGTCAATCCACGGAAAAGACGCCGCCACTTGAGATCTAGAAGATATATAAGTAAAAGGAACAGTCAGAGTAAGCTATGGGTATGGCAGAGATCGCTCAGTTCTCACTCGGATAGACCAGCCCATCACCACATGACTAGAACCCAATCCTCTCAGCATCAGCTAGGAAAGGCCCTAGAAAGCCGCCTTTGGCGGGGGGATAGCTCCCCTATTTCAACTCCTTTCGGGGTTGGGCACCCGCCACTCCGTTTCTTGGAGTTCAGTTCACTTGTTTGTTTATGTTTTCTAGTTTGATGTTGAGTCTTTAATTATTTTTGCTCTCGTTTTTGGTGTATTTTCTTATTGTATGTCTTATTGTTCATAATTTAATCCATTTTTGGTTGGTATTTAGGGCAAAAAATTTCAAATTTAGGATTTTTTTTTATGGGTGTCCACCATAAGCTATTTTTTCCATAAGGTATGTTATTCCTAATGCGCGCCGTCCTATATCACCCATATACTGTAGGTGCGTATTAGGAGAGCTGACTGTATGTTGTATTATGATCTGAACCACAGTAGGCCTATATGACACTTCTCACTGTGTCTTATCATCAGACACCAATTGTCCACAGTCCACACAGCCACAAACATGCCTCGGACTGTTTCAGCTATCAGCCCTGGTGCATTTTGTAACCAAACTGCATACTTGCCAGTGTGATAGCTGTGGCAGTTGGCAACATGGGCATTTCCTTGGCAGAATATAGTTGCCTGAAACCTTTGTGTAGTATTGTTGTCTGTGCCCTCAACCAGAGAATATGTTAGGTCTTCAGCGTCCAGCTTCTCTAAATCAACACCTCACTCCACCATTCCATTGGCTGAGAGTGCTGTACCTGCATTCCGGGGAATGCATAAGTAGAAGATTCATGGAGTTGGATAATGAAGTGCCAGCCATTAACCCCTTATTGGCGGCGCTCGACTTAAGTCGTGCACCAATTTGCAGCAAGTTAGGAGCAATATTAAGGCTTTTAAAGGGTTAAAATCGAGTGCAAATGGCCGGGAGAGCAGCGGGCCAGACAGCCGACTCCCAGGGCTTACCGCCGCCCATTAACTCATGTTCCCTGTGTTCTCGAGAGGCCGGCAGTGTAGCCAGTAGTGAGCATAGCTGGGAAAAATATACCGAAATATGCTAAACTCCCATGTTCGTGGCATCACTGCAAGAGAACCACGAGTGCTACGTAGCTCGTTCTGGTCTCATTTTGAAGCTTTTAGTGCCTAGTTTTTTGCTAAATATTTTTTTTTTCATGCAGATACTTGATTTATCATGCAGGAGGGCCTGAATATGCCCAAATGAGCCCAAAACACCCTGCTAGACAAGGGTTAATGAATCACAACCAGTAGGAGATTCACTTGATATATATATTAGGAAGGTTTTGACGAACCACAGGCGGGAGTACTGGAGAGTGGTCTTAGTAAGATTGAAATAACTAGAGATGAGCTGTTATCTGCGATGAGAGGACTTGAAGTAAGGAAAGCTATGGGACCGGATGAAGTGTCTGCCTGGGTTTTAAAGGAGTGTGCAGAGCAATTAGTGGAGCCAGTGAGGGACATAATTCAAGCTTCCTTAGATAAAGGACAGGTTCCTGTTGAATGGAAAAGAGCTAATATCATCCCGATATACAAGAATGGAAACCCTGAGGACCCTCTAAACTATAGACCAGTTTCACTTACTAGTATTGTATGCAAGATTTGTGAAAAGCTAATTAGGAAGAGATGGATGAAAATGGAGAGAAAGAAGAAGATAACCCCAAAGCAATTTGGATTCAGAGAAGGGACATCTTGTGTTACCAGTTTGCTATGTTATTACAGTAGGGTGATAGATGTACTCCAAGAAAGAGGCGGATGGGTGGACTGCGTCTACTTAGACCTTTCCAAAGCATTCGATAAGGTACCACATAAGAGATTGTTATCTAAGCTTGAGATGCTAGGATGTGTCAGGGGGAGTTTGCTGAAATGGATGGAGAGCTATCTAACAGATAGGGAAATGAGGACCAACATTAGAGGAACTTACTCATCGTGGCGGAAAGTTGAGAGTGGTGTGCCGCAGGGATCTGTGTTGGCACCTCTCATGTTCCTTATGTACGTGAATGACCTGCCGATAGGCATAAATTCCTACATGTCAATGTTTGCAGACGACGTAAAAATTATGAGACAAATAACAAATAAAAGTAGTTGTGAGGAGCTGCAAGGGGATTTAGATAAAATATATGAATGGAGCACCAAGTGGAAAATGAAATTTAATATAAGTAAATGCCATGTGTTAAATATGGGAAGAAGTGTGAATAGACCAAATTGGGAGTACAGGATGGGAGATAATATAATTAGCAAGGCCGAAAAAGAAAAGGATTTAGGGTTGATTATACAAGATAATTTGTCGCCAGAGAAACATATTAACAAGCTCTTTAGCGGAATGTATGCAATGGCCGGGAATATGAAAGTTGCTCTGAACTACTTGGATGAGACCATGGTTGCGAAAATTATGAAGAGTATGATTAGACCAAGATTGGAGTATGCAGCAGTGGTGTGGTCCCCGCATCTAAAGAAGCATATTCACAAGTTAGAAAGAATCCAGAGAGATTGGTTCCAAGTCTCAGAGAACTGCCATATGAAGGGAGGCTAGACAAATTAAACCTACCAAGTTTAAAAGAGAGGGGAGACATGATAATGATGTACAAATGCACCCGGGGGCTGGAGAGGCTGGATAGGGAGGATATGTTAATTATGGATACAGGAATAACTAGAGGCCACAGCTACAAAGTAAAAAGACCTACCTGCAAGAACGATATCAGGAAGTTTAGCTTCCCCTATAGATGTATTGACAAATGGAATGGGCAAGGAACATCCATATTTTCAAGAAAAAATTGGATAAAAAGTAGACTGAGAGACGGGACAACACGAGCTTAGCTCAACTCCTGTAAACTACAATTAGGTAAACAATTAGGTAAATACATACATATCATTTTAAGACTGAGTGCTCCACACATACGTGCAGTTTCAGTCTTTTGTCCTAGTGGCGGCGTTCCAGGCAACCCTGTTAAGGGCTGCTTCACTTGTCAAGTTTTTGGATTTGAGATCGGCACGTATAGTCCGATCCCAGGTCTTCCTCGGTCCACCCCTTGGTGCTGCTCCCTCCACAATCACAGACCTGCATTTTTTCACCCAATTTTGTTCATCCATTCTCTCCACATCTACATACCATCCCAGTCTACTTGTACGCACTCCACGAACCAAGACCACCCACTAAACTACATGGCAACACACCCACAGACACCAAGAAATATCAAAACAACACCCAGCACACGGTATCACACACAATTATTGTCCTCTCTCCCTCCCTGCCCACCCCGAACCAACTTCCAGAAGCACATCCATACTCATATCTCTTGCCGATCCATCCACTCACTCACAGACAACACGCAGCTGCATGCACGACCTCCCGAAATCCATCCTTCCGAATCCTCCCTTCCTCGCGAGGACAGAGTCCACCTGGCCAGGCTGAGATGCGGACACCATCCAGCTCTCCTGAGCTATCAGAAGAGACTGGATGACTCCGTTGTCGACGCCTGCCCGGGATGTAACACAGCACCCCATACCATTAAACACATCATAGAAGACTGCATTTCACACAACCACTTACGCCAACAACACAATCTACACTCAATGAGAGCTCTGTGGGAAAGCCCGATCGTGGCCATGGCCTTCCTCAGGGACTCGGGGCTGTTCGGCCAGGCAGCTTAGGGAACAACAACAACAACAACAACTTGTACGCATCACTTCGCTAATGCTCTTTATACCTAAACGTCTCCTCAGCTCAACATATGTTATTCTATCCTGCAGCCTGGCCCCACACATCCATCTCACCATTCTCATCTCATTACGTTCCATTCTGTTGACATCCTCTACTTTAACGGCCCATGTTTCTGAGGCATATGTCATTGCACTTTTAACACATGAGGCATACACCTTTAACTTCAGGGGGAAAGGCATTTTTTTCATGGTCAGAATTGGCAGCAGTTCTCTGAATGTAGGTGCATTATTCCAGGTTCAAGATTACTCGTCAGAAGCAACACTACCACTTCGACCTGTCCCTAATATAGATGTTGGAGGAACTGAACAAGTCACATACAAAGTGTTCGTTGGTGCCTCCAAGCGGGGCCAATCTCTTCTAATAGATAGCAAGGGCTATCGATACAACAAGAAATCAGCCTACAAACGCGGCAACAAGAAACCAGGCAAGAAACGCCAGTACTCCTCAAGGAGCATATGGACGTGTAGTGTCCGTCAGAAAGGTCATTGTTGCCTGGCTAAAGCTTATGAATCTGGTGGATATTTTACACCGGGACCCCAGCCTCACATCCATCCAGCATAACCTTGTAAAGATAATAATAATATGTGTATTTTTGTATTATGAATTTACAATACTGGTGTAGTGTTGCTAATCGGGGCCAGCCCTATGAGTTTTGTTTCAAAACTCAGCGGTCTGGTTAAACTAATTGAGAAAAAAAAATGCTAATCGGTATAATTAATAATACACAAAACAAAATACTGTTAATAACTTGAACAGGTCATGACTCAATTAAATAATTATAATAGTACCCAGTATTAAGGAATTAGAAGGCGTCTGGGCATTAGTCGTGTCAGTGAAGTGATGCGCACGAGCCTACTTGGTTGGTTTGGACATGTGGAGAGAATGTATGATCAGAACTGGGTGAGGAAATGCCGGACTGTGAACGTGGGGGGAACTGCGCATAGGGGTAGACCTAGAATAACATGGGCTCAGGTACTCCAGTCCGATCTGAAAATAAAGAACTTGACAAGAAAGGCAGCCCTTGACAGGGCCGCCTGGAAAGCCGCCATTTAGGACGTGAGACTGTAACCACATTCCCTGTGGACAAAACGGTCTTTAAACTTGTATGTATGTAGTATACATACACAATATAAAGTAAATGTAACCTACATAAAACAAAATTAACGTCCCCGACTTCCCAAAGTGACTAATTCCTTGAACGTGACGATGGTGCATTATATGTGCGATTAGTTTGCTTGGGAACCAGATTAACTTGCTCATGTAGTAATATACACCCTATGTGGTGGATTGTGTTCTTTTATTTATAAATTATTATTTTACTTAAACGTTGTTTCCACATAGCGATTTTGATTAGTTGTTTTGTATTTTTACTGTGTTTGTATAAGTTTTGGTTTGTTTATTTTGCAAGTTTTACATTATAAATTGAAAAAACAAATTAATTATAGAATGAAAGTATGAATAATATAACCTTTTTAGTCTCATAACCCTGATAATAACTCAAAGTTAGAGCTGGTCTTAAAGGCCAGTCACTGCCCCTTGAATAGCAAATAGTCATCCATTCGCTCGGAAGGTCTTCCGCTCGAGTAGACATTCGCTTTAAATGTCCAGTTACTGATAAAGGTGTGTCAATACAGTAAAGAGCACTGACAATATAGATTTGTAGCTAGTAGTATCGTATATATATTATCTTGTTGCATATTATTCTCTCCTCTCTGACTTAGGGAGGGGAGTCAGTAGTGTCTTATATGAAACAATTATTTAATTCTTCCAAATAGAAATTGAGCGAGTGCTGAAAAATAACATTGAGGAGCAAAGTTGACGATTGATTCTAGAAGTCGATGAATGATTATATATTATTACTATATCCTACTGTAGCGGTAAATTGATAAGTGAACACTCAGTTCTAATGTAAGTAGCACTATAATCGTCACTGAGTTAATTTTGCCACTTGTCCTGGATCTCAAGTGGCGGCGTCTCTTTGGATTGACCTCTCTATTGCCAACCTAAAGGTTGGCAGACAGAGTCAAGTGTCACATTTTTCCTTTGACTCTCTGTAATGCCTGGATTGTGGCAAAGTGTCTGTAGCTGAATTAGATGCTGAAATCTGCTTGAGCTATCATGCCAAGGGGAGTACTTCTCTTGGTGTAGTGGCGAGAGCGCTCTCCTCCCAAGTGGCGGGCCCGAGATCAAATCTCGGCCGGGCCGCGCCTAAAACATTTGGGGGCGAATTTCCGCATCAGACGCAACAACAACTAGGGACATGAAAGTTTATCGAAAACTGTCAGAGTAGTGTCGCAGTTGAAGGTGATTAGTTGTTGTTGTTGTTGTTGTTCCCCAAGCTGCCTGGCCGAACAGCCCCAAGGCCCCGAGCAAGGCCATAACTGAGCGCCCCCACAGAACCCTCTCTGCCTACCACAATAAAGCCTGGGTGACCGAAGCCACTCCATGGCGGGGAGCTGAGGAGGGTGCGGAAACGCCCGGGAAACCAAAGTCCCACCCAGGGCCCTGTGCCCCTCAGCAATTATGAAGAGAAAGGTGATTAGTAGGACTGGCCGGTGACGTTAATGTACAGTAGTGGTGACTTAGTGTTGCATATCTTGGATCTGGGCTGATGTTTTTCTTTTTGTGCTTCCTGTAGTGCGCATATATTGTGTAGCGTATGACAACCTTGTATATTAATGCATTGCTGCTATAAGTGTGCAGAAATAGTGTACCTATCCTTATTATGCAATTTATTTGTTTTAATTTTCACGTTTTTTGTCGGAGGGAGAAAATATTTTTTGGGTTTTTAGTCAATGAAAGTTTTTCAAGCTAAAATCTTGGTAAAAATAAATTTGCAATTTAGTTTCTTTTGTTATGATGATACATATTATACCTGGTATCTGTTTTGCAGAGAGTTGCAATAGAAAAACAAATACAGTGGAGCCCCCATCCTAGCTGCTAATCGGTTCCGCAGAAATAGAGCTAAGATTGAAACAGCCAAGATCGGGGCACTGTTCTTATGGCGAAAATTCAATCGGTTCCGTGCTCATGCCAAAATTTGCGCCTTTTTCTATTTTTTGCCCATGAAAACATGTTTTATTGTACACAAATTAAATTTGATGCATTATAATGTATCATATAATACACCATAGAATAAGTTTTTAATAACTAGAAAAAAAAGGTCCAATATCTAAACAATTACCGCACTTTTTCCCAGTGTTAGGCTATGAAAACATGTTTTTTGTCTAGGCTACATCAAGTAGCCTAGGACTAAATCTTATGCATTGTAAATAATAATGTAGACATGGCTAAATGACAGTCCTAACCATAAATACTGTAGATTGGGGCATTGTTTAGACTATCATGCAAATTTTTTTAGGCCTAGGTTCTAAATTCGTCCAGCCACCCAAGTACCCATTTCGCCCCAAATACATCCAATAAATACATATTATGAGGAAAAGACGTATAAATACGTATTATGAGAAGATTACTTACCACAGATTTTATTATAAATCATTGTCATATTTAGCCTAGCCTAGGCTAGGCATTTCAATCGCTTTCGTCTGACATGGACTGGTCTTTGCTCTGTGTTTTCAGCATGAAATTCCTTCATTGCTACCACCAGGCCAACCATCCCTATCACTAGATGTACTAGAGGTTATAATAAATGCGAGAGATATGGGGTTCAGGCACAAAAAAGCTTGCAAACGGTTGTTTTGTCAACACAGATACTAGCTAATCTGCAAGCGTCTGCTTAGTGATGACGTCATACAAAGATGGCGGAATCTTGTGCATTTGACGATCGGATCTCGGATTTCGTCTCTAAACGGCAAGCAGCTGGCAGATTCTTTCGTTATATTAAAACAAAATTACTGTTTTTGTTTGATTCTAGTTTTATGTTGAGTTTTTCGTTATTTTTGCTATTTTTTCGGGTTTCGGCTGGGATTTTGATGGGAGAATTGAGGCTTTTGGCGCGAGAATTGAAATTGGGAATATTTGGTGTGTGGTGCGAGAATTGAATCAGCGAAAATGGGGGCCCCACTGTATATTGGATAAATGGCTTCTTTTATATTTGGCAATATTTTTGTTTTTAAATTATTTCTTTGTTCATTAATTATGTTTATAATTTTCTATTTATGTTTTGAAGTAACAAACTGGTGGTTGGGGTGTGGTCGGGATACAATTGTACTTATTAGTCGTATTTGGGATGGGCTGTAGTGTTCTTGGTAGCACGCCTTTTTTTTTTTTTTTTTTTTTTACAACCGAGAGAACCCTCGTGTGTGTTTTTGGGCAGGTGGAGATGTATGGGCAGTATCTTCATGACCCATCATGCCTCTGTTTGCCTGACAGTAAAATACTCCTGTGCCAGGGTTAATAGGGTCTACCGTAATCGCTTTTCTCTTGGAATGTTTTTTTGATTTGTGGGAATATCCACTTACCTTACATTAATAAAAGTTATATGGAAAGAAAGTATTGTATTATTACATTATACCGTACTATATTGATTTGATTGTGTTTTAACAAATGCAACTGTTGAATATATAACCTTTATACACATCATTTATAGGCTTACCCTCAAGGCATGGTATAGAATCAAACAAATTTTTGGGGAGCATCATCACTAGATTGGGCGATTGAAAGGGGTACCCCGACAGACGTTTTGAGAGAATGACGAATCAAGTGGTGTACCTTTTGAGCGTAGGACATCTCCCTTTTTGTTACTTTGTGCGAATTATTTTTTCTAGCTTGTTAATTTTTAAAATTCTTCTTCTTGGATTTCCCTTTCTTCTTTTTCTTTCAATTTCTTTTTCATATATATTTCTTCCAATACCGTACAGTCATGTTCGGGAATTTCTGAACAACTTTATGAGAACAAATTATGATACAAGTATGTTTTATTTTGATCTGAACCATGGTAGGCCTATATGACACTTCTCACAGTGTCTTATCATCAGACACCAATTGTCCACAGCCACAAACATGCCACGGACTGTTTCAGCTATCACCACTTGTGCATTTTGTAACTAAACACTTGCCAGTGTAATAGCTGTGGCAGTTGGCAACTCAGATTGTGCAACACAGGGCATTTGCTTTGCAGAATATAGAATACTAGTCAAGTTGCCTGAAACTTTTGTGTAGTATTATTGTCGGTGTCCTCAACCAGAGAATATGTTGGGTCTCTTCAGCGTCCAGCTTCTCTAAATCAACACCTCACTCCTCCATTCCATTGGTTGAGAGTGCTGTACCTGCATTCCAGGGAATGCACAAGTAGAAGATTCATGGCGTTTGATAATGAAGTGCCAGCCATTATTGAATCACAACCAGTAGGAGATTCACTTAATGTGGGTGCATTATTCCAGGTTCAAGATTACTCGTCAGAAGCAACACTACCACTTCGACCTGTCCCTTATATAGATGTTGGAGCAACTGAACAAGTCGCATACAGAGTTTTCGTTGGTGCCTCCAAGCGGGGCCAACCTATTCTAATCGATAGCAGAGGCTATCGGTACAACAAAAGACCAACCGACAAACGCTGCAACAAAAGCCACTCTTCCTTAAAGACTGTGTGGACGTGTTGTGTCAGGCAGAAAGTCCATTGTTGCTTGGCTAAAGTATATGAATATGATGGAAATTTTATACCAGGACCGCAGCCTCACATCCATCCAGCATAACCTGGTAAAGAAAATAATAATGTGTATTTTGTTATTATGAGTTGATAATACTGGCGTAGTGTTGCTAATTATTATAAATAATAATACACAAAAACAAAATGCTGTTGACAACTTGAACAGAGCACGACTCAATTAAGTAATGATAATAGTACCCAGTATACATATAATAAAAAGTAAAGATAATTATTGAATAAACAACAAATAAATTAGAGAATGAAAGTATGAATAATATAACCTTTTTAGTCTCATAACCCTGATAATAACTCTAAGGTAGAGCTGGTCTATAGGCCAGTCACTGCCGCTCGAATAGTCATACGTTCTAATATCCATTCGCTCCAAAGGACTCCCGTTCGAGCAGACAGTTACCAATAAAGGTGTGTCAATACAGAAAAGAGCACTGGCACTGAAGAAATAGAACAAACAACAAAGAAAGAGAACAGCCAGTAGATAAGCATACTACTGGTAATTTAAATTTTAAAAGATTGGTATTGAACTGTGATTATCATGAACAAGCCATGATTTCCTAGGAAGTATGACGGATAGGTTAGCGTGTGGGAACCTAGAGGATGAATAAGTAACACCCCGTTCTTAACATTGATCATCCATTACAAACCACAATGTACTTGAATAAATTAATGAAAGCATATGGTCCTCCCGGGATTCAAACTCGGGACACCACACCCAGAACATAAGTATCTAAACCATTACACCACCAACACAGTAATAACAGGGAGATTTATTATGTGGTTAAGGATAGAGGAAGAGGCAGACAGACAGAGATGGAAGTATAAAATTGATATTAGGATAGAGGGAGAGACAGGTGTAAGTATAAAGTGAGATAAGGATAGAGGGATAGGCAGAGGCGAAGGTATTAAGTTGAGAGGTGTATGATTGAATGTCGTGTTGGGTAGGAGGAGGAGCACTGGATGACACGTGAATGGAGGCGATTCATTCGTGGACGCTTCCTCGTGGATCAATGTTTGTGTCAATTGATAGATAGGAATAGTTTATAATAATTATTCAAGATGTTTTGGAACAACGTGTTAAGGGGAGGTATTTAGTTTGTTCCCTAGACCTCCATCAAGCTTAAAATTACACCGCTTTGAGTCCCTTTCAAGATAAATTTGTAAATTTTTCGGTAGAAAAATTTCCCAGCCAAAGGCCGGTTCCTCTTAAATTACAGGCTCGCTATCACTCGCCAGGATAAAATCAACACCTGAATGGCACGAAAGGTCTTAATATGGGGTGAAAGTTCTTAAAATCGCTAAACTAATGGGGCAAACGTTTTATAATATCAAAAGCAATGGGGCTAAACATGAGGGAGAAAGGGGTCAAGAACAAAATCCCTCAAGTGGAAATCTCCCCTTAACATATGCAGAGTGGAATTGTTGGGAAGATTTTGTTCCTACTTTTGCCTATCATTGTAAATCAATATTTGTTTTCACTTGGCGAAAAATTTAATTCCTGAACACCCGATTTATTATGCTTAATTTTTTTTTTTTTTTATTAATATTACGTTTACACCTGGTATTTATTCTGTATGAATATTTTTTATAAATGCTACGTTTGTGCATATTAATACTTAATATTCTTAATAACGATATATATATACTGTATACTGTTATTGCAAAATCTTTGTTATACCTAAGTTAACAAGATGAGGACACAGAAATTTATTGTCAACTACCCGGTAATTACAAAACCGACTACAGTACTGTATTGTATAGGTATTGTATATCCTAGATGCTTAATGAGAAACAAGATGGTGGAAGGGAAGTTTCCAATTAAATTCTAAATCTATTATAAATTATAATATTGATTATTTAGTTAAATCACAAATATTAATAGTTGGGAGAAAAATGCAAGTACCTGTATCTAATTTTGAGTTATGTTATTCAGTTAATGTACAGAGATACTTTAGTTTCAAACTCTTTAGGTACACCTGGAACTTGTATAATGATATTTTTAATTTAGAAGCAATACACACAAATGGTAAAAATGTTCAAAGGAAAGGTAATTGATGTACAGGTACCATAGTAAAAAAAAAAAAAAAAAAAAAAAATATATATATATATATATATATATATATATATATATATATATATATATATATATATCGGTATATATATAATGGAAATTGGGCCAGTCAATAGTGAATTAGGCGATTTAAAGTTGGACTAAAGCCACGCAGCTATCACATATCTTCTCTTCTCCTCAGTACGAGTCTGAGCGCGAGCGGTGGTTGAGCCTTCCCCCCGTTGTTAACTCGGAGATGACACCCTACCATAATGACTATACTGAAATGGCTCCAATGCGTCGGGGAACCTCTCGTGTGGGGTGTAGGAGATTGTCACAGGGGGCTAAGGTGAAGATCGCTAGGGACATACAGCGAGGGGTGACTAGGGATGTTATCATGTCCCAGTATAATTTGCCCAAGTCCACTTACTATGACATACGGCATAGTGCCGGTGCCATCATTAGGTCATATGAAGCAACACTAAAATGGCAGAAAGAGTGTCAGAATATGCAGACGTAATGTGGCTCAGTGGTCGGGTTAACCCTTTGAGTACCAGCGAGTTGTGTTATGTTTTTTTCTAGCTATACAGTATTTAGACGATATTATGCAGCTTCGGAAGGATCTGTGGTAGTTAAACGGGTTGGTTGAGACAGTTGGAAGCCTTATTATTGCTTGAGGTCTTTCCTAAGCTGCATAAAATAGTCTAATAGTTGCCAGGATATGATGAGAAGGACGTCCCTGGTACCGTATGGGTTAAACTACTGTATTAACTCCTGTACCAGCAGCGTCTGTCATAGTGTATTCTGGCTATACAGTATTTAGACGATTTGATTCAGTTTAAGGGGAGGTATTTAGTTTGTTCCCTAGACCTCCATCAAGCTTAAAATTACACCCCCTTGAGTCCCTTTCAAGATATATTTGTACATTTTTCGGTAGAAAAATTTCCCGGCCGAAGGCCGGTTCCTCTTAAATTACAGGCTCGCTATCGCTCGCCAGGATAAAATTGACACCTAAATGGCACGAAAGGTCTTAATATGGGATGAAAGTTCTTAAAATCGCTAAACTAATGGGGCGAACGTTTTATAATATCAAAAGCAATGGGGCTAAACATGAGGGAGAAAGGGGTCAAGAAAAAAATCCCTTAAGTAGAGATCTCCCCTTAAGAAGGGCGTCCAGCAATTAACAGGCTTCAAACTATCTTAATTATCTCTTTTTACTACCACAGATACTTCCTAAGCTGCAAAAAATTGTCTAAATAAAGTTAGACTGAAAACAAAAGACCACTTCCCGGTAAAGCAGAGGTTAAAAAAAATATAATATGTAGAGGATTTGTTATTGTGTTTTATTTAGTGCTATGTCAACCCTATGAGAGTTTTTATGTAACTCCGTAGCTTGGTTACGTTATTGAATACAGGTCTCCCTCGATTTACCATTGGGTTACATTACTGAAAACCCGATCTTCAATAGAAAAATTTAATAGCGAACCCTAAAATTAATAGCGTAAATGGCGATACGTTCTCGGACCAACCAACACACAAACACAAACGCCTAAAAACGTATAACAATAACGTAAATTGGAGCATCGGATAGTGAGGGAGACCTGTACCCTGTATATATAAAGTACAATATTGCACACTATAGATTTTATATTAACTCTCATGTTAACATCTGTACATTTACAGCCTAAGCCTAATTTGGCAGAGTGATCTTTCCGCTTTCATGCGCTAGACTTGGCAATCTATTACCTATAGATATACTGTATATCCAAATTTATATTAATTTGTAATAAATAAACTTTAATATATTGGTTTGTGTTATTATTATCTTTACTGTGTTCAGGGATTTTGAGATTTATTCTCAGTTTACTGAAAATGCAAAGAGTTGATATCTAGAAGATATACAGAAAGAAGAATGTCTGTTTTAAAGGAATTAGCTGTCTTATCAGCGCATAATACCAAGCAAGCCATACCGCCGTGTACACACACAGTTGTTCTTCTTCTTTTTTCTTCTTATTATTATTGTTGTTTAATATATGTTAGTTTTGTGAATAAATAAAACTTGGAAACATGGATGAAAACTACAATAATAACTATATAAATGTGATTACAGTTTAGTAAAGGGTTTTTATTATTCGTTCAAAGACTTTCGGACAAATTTTAATTAACCCCTTCAGACTCATATGATGCAGAGGTTGCCAGATTAGCAATAAGAAATAGAGTTCTCTCGCTCTTATAATTACCTCTCCAAAATTAGTTTTCTGCCCACAGCTAACTCAAAGAAAACTGCAGAGGTTGAAGTAACTAACCTATAGGTTTCTAAATACCCCTGATGGTAACAAAGGCTTTAAAGTATCCCTAATAGGCTCAACACAGCTAACTCAAAGAAAACTGCAGAGGTTGAAGTAACTAAACTATAGGTTTCTAAATACCCCTGATGGTAACAAAGGCTTTAAAGTATCCCTAATCGGCTCAAAATCGCGTCATATTTCGGAGAGGGTTAAACTTGATTTAGGAATATCAAAGTTTGACTGAATAAATACCATTATGCTGAAGGAGAAAGAATAGGGGAAGAGAGAAGTATTAAATTAGTGGTTTTGTTAGGTGGTACAGTAAATTAAATAGGGTTATCTTATAGTGGTATACACAATAGTATTAGGAGGATCAGTTAAATGGAACGCACAGGCAGGCTTGGTCAGTTGGGGAATTTTTAGAGCATGGATGATAGAAATTAGGTGAACTGGGGACAGAGATGCATGGGGGCGTTTCGTTCGTGGCCACCCCTTCGGGGATCACGGCGTCATGCAATAGATAAATAGATAGATTGTTTATGCTATGTGGGTATATAGTCTCCATTCATTTGCACATGGTTTAGTAACAGTAGAAGCATTTATTATAATTATAGGATACCCCTACAACGCACTCATTTCTACCTAGAACAATATTTAGTATAGCAACCCCTTCACCATTACTTATGATTTAAAGAATATTTGAACTTATTTTGCAAAGTAATGTAAGTCCTCCAATTTAGGGTATTTTTTTTTCTTTTCAGATGATATTTGATATGGCTAGCATTGCAGAAACATCTGGCAATCCCTCCCACAATCATTCAAAATTGTTATTTGAGGAGAAATTGAATGCTTTGCTTGATAATAGTGATGATCGCAGTGACATGTATACCAGTGAGCGTTATAATCTAGTAATAGAGGAGGTGAAGGAAGCTAAAGAGTTAAGAGTAAACAAGCTGCCCCTCTCGTCTAAGCAATATAGACGCTTGAATAGGTTTGATGTCATTACCGTAGGGGATGTTGAGAAGCTGATTGAAAGTAAGGCTAAGGAAAAGTGCGGCAATGTTCGCTACTTCTGTAAGACTGAGGAACTGTTTGATGTTATGGAAACCATTCACACCAGTACTGGGCACAAGCAAACTAGAGTTATGGAAGTTGAACTAAAGAAGTATTTTTGTAACATATCTCGAAAACTTATCAATCTATATTTGTCAGTTTGTGAGCACTGCCAACAAAAAAGAGAAAGGCATAAGAAAGATCAGTAGTATGGATGATTCTTGCAAGCTAAATGTATGTAATGTAATGTATGGATGATTCTTGCAAGCTAAATGTATGTAATGTAATGTATGGATGATTCTTGCAAGCTAAATGTATGTAATGTAATGTATGGATGATTCTGTATGTATGGATGATTCTTGCAAGCTAAATGTATGTAATGTAATGTATGGATGATTCTTGCAAGCTAAATGTATATATGTAATGTATGGATGATTCTTGCAAGCTAAATGTATGTAATGTAATGTATGGATGATTCTTGCAAGCTAAATGTATGTAATGTAATGTATGGATGATTCTTGCAAGCTAAATGTATGTAATGTAATGTATGGATGATTCTTGCAAGCTAAATGTATATATGTAATGTATGGATGATTCTTGCAAGCTAAATGTATGTAATGTAATGTATGGATGATTCTTGCAAGCTAAATCTATGTACTGTATTGTATGGATGATTCTTGCAAGCTAAATGATATTCTGTGGGTATGCATGTGTGAATTTGTATTTTGTTTTTGTGTGTTCATTGTTTTATGTTGTGTTATCCCTATTCGGGCTCTGTCTTGAGTCCCCCCCCCCCCCCAAAAAAAAGGGGGGGGAAATTGGGGTTCGTATTTGGTACAATTTTTTTTGGGGGGGGGGGGGGGGGGAATAAAATTAGATTATTGTATTATTCTCTAGCGGGAAAAAATTAATACTGTACTACCTGTACATAGAAATTGAGGTTTGTATTTGAAGCAATGTTTTTCGGGTGAATTAAAATCAGATTAATATATTATTCTCAAACTTCTACTGTATACAGTATGAAGAATAGGAAAATATTTGCAAGAAACGTGCAATGAAGAAAAATAGTAAAACTGTACAGTAATGGAGTATGCAGGTGGTCCATAGGTTCATCACAAAATATATATATTTCAGGATTACAGTAATAAGCTCCTTGAATATGAGTAAAGAAAAAATGCTATTTATTTAATTATTTATTTTATATTTATTTGTTCTTGGTAATAAAAAGTGGTATTACCTGCAATGAGAGAGTTAACTCTTTGAGTACCAGCGACGTGTGTTATATTTTATTCTAGCTATATTTAGACGATATTGTGAAGCTTAGGAAGGATCTGTGGTAGTTAAAAGGGTTGGTTGAGATAGTTTGAAGCCTTAATATTGCTAGAGGTCCTTCCAAAGCTGAATAAAGTCGTCTAATAGTTACCAGAATATAATGAAAAGGACGTCCCTCGTACTGTATGGGTTAAATACAGTATTTTCAAATGCATAAACTTTCCCACACTAAGAATAATTAGGCAGTTGTACGATGCTATACCGGCAGAGTACAGTACTCGGTTATAATGTCTTTTGAGTACTGTACAGTATATCTCTCATGAGAATTATGATATTGTCTGTCAAGACATAAATGATTATAGTGTATGGACCTAGATGATTATTTTCCCTTGCAGTATGATGACATAATTTTTGTATTACTTTGGTTATCATTAGACGAGTGTTGTCCCTTTTCGGGCTCTGTCTCGAGTCGGTCATCCCCAGCTTTAATAACACAAAAAAAGGGGGGGGGGGGGGGGATGTGCCTGAGTATCTAGATAAGTAGATGACTCAATGGGGGAAATACTATCTCAATAACATGGTCTTTTTTTCATTGGCGTATGATCATCTAATGCTAGCCACAATAAAACAAGAAGCATTATTGTACTGAAGAGGTTGAATGTGATGAATGGAATAGATGAAGCAGAAGAGTGAATGAATGATATGCTTGACTATAGATTTTATGATAGTATGGTTCAAGGTCAAAATGACTATTTATATATTCAGTACTTTGAGTATTGATGAAGCTTTACTTACAGTATTTATGTTATGGTGACTTTTCAATCTTCATTTTGCAAAACCTTTAACTCTAAAGCCCTAAGGCTACTCCTTCGCCTTCCTTCTACTGTACTTCAAGTTTGTGTATGTTTTTCTTTAATAATGAAGAGACGCTAGCTTCTTTATACTGTACGTGTAATCTTGATATTGTGCCGTGACATTCAAAATAAGGGAAATTTGTATTTGGTCTCTTTCAGTGTCATAATACACTACAAAGAATTAATATTGTCATACAACTGAAAGGTAATATAAAATGTACCATACAGTATACTAGTTCACCAACTAACTTTACTTCTAAGCTCGATTAGTGAAATCAACAAATACATGTGGCACTCCAAGGACTCTAACCTAGGATACTCGCACCAAAATCCCGGGCATTTATGCATTACGCTAACAAGAGCCCTGTGGGAAAGCCCGATCGTGGCCATGTCCTTCCTTAGGGACTCGGGGCTGTTCGGCCAGGCAGCCTAGGGAACGACAACAACAACAAGAAGTTATGTTTCATCTGATGTACTTAGATATTAACATTAGAGATCAAAGTGAAATAAAACATTTGATTAATTTTTAGTGTCATTAAACATATCGGTATATAAATTGTAGGTACTGTATAGAAATATCACAGTTTATCTTGTGTCGTCCCAGTTTTGGTTTGTTTATTTTGCAAGTTTTACATTATAATTATTATACCCGTGGAAATCAGGGAACAGCCCTTCAATCCAACATTCCTTGATTTGGGCCCGGTCACACTTTCAACTCTGGGTGAGGCACTCGTCACAGACAGTTTTGCCTTTTATCTCCCTCATCCACATAGGAAAAAAAAAAATAAAAAAAATTGATACCCATGTTGACAGGATTTATATTTATATTAATTTAGTACAATCAGACTAAAAAATAAATAATTAAATAAATAATATCAATATGCTTATATCTGTCTCAAGGTAGTCTAGTTAACTATTAATTATTTTATGGGGATCTTTGTTCCACCATGTTGTAGAGGAAGCTGGCGACATTGGTTATAGCATTTGACATTCTTTAACCCTTTTTCTTATTATTCTGGCTATCATTAGACAATCTTACTCTGTTTAGAAAGGATTTTTGATAGTCAGGAAATGAATGTAGATATAATACACCTCTCTGATTACTAGACGTCCTTCCTTAGCTGCACAAAATTGTCAGAATATAAGGAATAAGACCTCCCCCGCACTGAAGTGGTTATGGGGAGAATTTAACTTTATTTATTTTTATTCTGGACACTCTTCTCTCCCCCATGTTTAGCTCCATTAGTTTGAGATTTTAAGATGGTCGCCCCATTCGTTTGACAATTTTAAAACCTTTCGCCCGATATCTGGCAAGTTTTAAGACTTTTCGTGCCATTCAGGCATAATTTTTTTCCTAGCGAGCGACCAAAAAATGTACAAATTCATCTCGAAAGGGGGTCTTGGGGGTAATTTTTGTTTAATCTTGATGAAGAGCTAGGGAGAAAACTTAAAATCTCCCCTTTAACCACCATGACGTAATATTCATCATATTCTGGTTATCATTAGACGATTTTCTTTAGTTTGTAATCTATGTATACGACTCAAATGGGTAAATACGATAATAATAAGCCTTGTTAGTAACATAGGTCCTTCTTAACCCATAACTAGCGGCGAGCAACATAAGTCGAGTATAATAAATCTGGACTATCTGGCGGCGCTTGACATAGGTCGTGTGGCAATTTCAGCACGTAATGTTGCTGAGAGAGAGAGACAAGTGGTGGCAGGAGAGTAGCGAGCGTATGACTGCTCCAGACCACCGCGGCGAACCTACTGACACGAATCCCACCTCCTCCCTCCCTCTCTCACTCGCTACATACGGAATTGTATGGGGAAAGTGCTTAATTACATGCTTTTTGCACTCGCGTTGCGCGGTTGTTGCAAGAAAACTAGCCATCATAAAAGGATCGTTATGGTGTCATTGGAAAGCCCTGTTTATGCCCTTTCAGGGATAGATACTTGTTTTACGTTCTGGGTCTTATTTAGGCATGAAAATGATCACTTAAACAGCCCTATTTTGGCTAAAAACACCCCGCTGGGCGGTACATCTAAATAAACCGCTAGCCCGCTAATCTAGTGTTAAACTGTATAAAATCATCTAATTATAGCCAGAATCAAAGGTAATAAGGCGTCCTGGTGCTGAAGGGGTTAAGTATAGCCAGGGTCCTTTGTGGTATACTCCTGTGTAGCGGGTAGACCTGTATTTATTGTGGTATACTGTACTCCTGTGTAGCGGGTAGACCTGTATTTATTGTGGTATACTCCTGTGTTGCGGGTAGACCTGTATTTATCTATTTATCTCAATAATTTGGTAATGTTACTATATAATTTTAAATTTTACATTCATAAATACAGTAGTCCACTAATATACTAGGTTAGGCTTTGGTTAGGCTAGGTTAAATATATTGTTCAATGATTCTTAGTAAATAGGCATCTGAAAAACAGTTCCTCCCGCTACACAGGATCTTACCTCCTGTCTGGGTTTGCCTCCTATTCATTAGCTTATGTTTTATTGATGTTGTCGTTCCCTAAGCTGCCTGGCCGAACAATCCCGTCCGTGTCTTATAGATGTATAGTTCTTTAGCCTTGAGGAGTTGTATAGGTAAATGAACCCTCTCAGTTTCTTATGACGCATTATATTTCTTATTTAGGGTTACTATTAGACTATTTTATTCATATTAGAAGGATATATGGCAGTCAGAAGGTTGATTGAGACAGTCTTTACCCTTATAGCCAAAATAAACTGCTAAAACGCGTCATAATCTTCAAGGGGTTAATATTTTATACCCCTACCAAGATATAATGGGGATGAACTAGGATCGTATTAAATTGCAGATATAATCTTCTAACTCGTGAGAGTATGTGCACCTACTGTTATCACTTCTTTGTAGTTTTGGAACATATTAAATTTATTTCGGCAATAGAAAAGAATAATGCTAAAAAGTGCCTGATACCAGCGAAATCACAAATTGATATAGTGAAGCAGGGTTGAATCCTGTGATTAATGGGTTGAAACGAACCCCATGGACTCAAATGGCCATTCAAAATTACCTGTACTGTACATTAGCTCATCAGCGCTTGAAGTTATCGCCCCACCCGGGGCATACCTGGCAAAAATATGAGTAATTTTATACCTTCTGTATCTCTGTAAACAATACACATATTATATTGAATCAATTATCATGATCATATACCTTATCTCACTTTGAGAATGGTGAATACCGCTGCTTTCTAAGTAGTCTAGTTCCCGTGTGAGCACTGCAAGAGCCTACAAGCATCTATTCCAAGCCTAGTTACTGCTTGAGCATGCATGCGTATGCATTTGTGTGAGGGAAAATCGATTAATACTCCTGTGTGTGTACGTCTGTGTGTGTCAATGATGTGGTTGGGGGTGAGGCGAGCTTATGGTCAGACGTATTCACTCAGTCATGATGTCGATAAACAGAAAATCAAAGGTTGAACATGTCTGAGGAATATTATGCCAATGAAGATTATCAGGGATCTGAGTTAGGAAGATGGAGAATAACAATTATCTTTAAAAAATTGTTTAGATAGATGTCGGAGATTGAGCAGTGGGGAAATTCAAAATTATATTTTATATGGCTTATTGTGTTAGCATGGGCAAGGCCATAGGCATTTATCACTTTTAATCAGATGTTAAATTTTGTTATATTCTAACTATATCTCCAGAAAATATTATTCAACTTGGGAAGGCCCTGTACGAGTCAAGAGTGTTGATTTTTAAGTTCCCTCTAAGCTGACACAAATGATCTGTTGCTGGAATATAATTATGTAAAAGGCATCATCATCGTACAGGTGTTAATGATTGCTGACTGACCACACAACAACGATGGCATGAACATTGGTTATGGTTCTTCTTTTGTACTGTAGTCATTTATGTTGGTCTGAGATACTGACTTATAGTCTATTCATTATGACCAGTCTAGATATTGTGACCCTTAGCTTCTTGTGAACCAGGGAGGGTTAAGGGGGGTGACTTGCATTTTGTTTCCCCTTTTCTCTCTTTCTCTGGCTTATATCCATTCGGCCCCATTCAGCCTACTGTTTTAAGACGTTTATCTCCATCCAGGTGTCGATTTCTCCCTGGCGAGTGAGCAAGCATTGTATGGAGAAATCCTGCTTTGCCGTAGAAATTTTTCTTTAAATTTTGTTTACAAATTTAGCCTGCTGTCAAAAACATTTATTAAAAGATGCTAGCTCGCTAGGAAAAAATCGACACCTGGATGGGGATAAACGTCTTAAAACAGTAGGCTTAATGGGGCAGAATAAATACAACTCGGAGAGAGAGAGAGGAAAAAAAACGAGGTGGGCCCCCTAAAGCAAGCAGGATGTTTAGTCTTACAACTATTTAATGGTCGATTTCCTAAAATGGTAGAAATATCAGCTTGATTGCTTAAATCCTTTATAAGATGTGAGAGGTTGGAGGTTTGGATTTGTAGACCAATCATAATGAATGGACTATTGAAGATAATATAGCTTGGCTTACCTTTATGCTTTGCAATTTGAATTTTTCCTGATAATTATATCCATAATACAGTATACCAAAATTTTATTAATTCTAAGAATTCATTAGATCTTTCTTTATGTTTCTCCTGATCTTTGCTATTTTTTGTATTTAATATTATTTAGCTAAATATTAAACGTTTCCAGTTCTGCCATATTGGTTGATTGGTCAACAGTTTTTACATTATACAGTACTGTACATATTGGTTGGGTTGAATACATGAGGGTGGAATACCTGATCTAAGCCTCGCGTCCCCCGGCAGGTTGGGCTGAGGGGTGGTGATAGATGGAAGCAAATGATGCTGCTGAGGCGGGAGGGCCACAGCACCAACAAAGTCCACCAGTGTCCCTTCTGTGCCTACTCCAGTGATAGGAAAGACAGCATGACCCGGCACATACGATCCCACACGGGCGAGAAGCCATTCACTTGCTCCCAATGTCCCTACAGCGCCACTACTAAAGACAAACTGGTCCAGCATGTGCGCATACACACGGGGGAAAAGCCTTATGCATGTACCTTCTGCCCGCTAAAGTTTGCCCTCAAGAATAACTTAAACAATCACATACGGGTTCACACTGGGGAGAAACCCTATGTCTGCCCGCTCTGTCCCTATCGGTCTGCTCAGAGGACCACCTTAGTGGCTCACGTCCGCAGGCACCAAGTATAGCATGAAACGTGATTGACCCACCATTTGTAAGTTGTACTGTAGTAAAAAGGCTGATTAAGTAAATTAAAAAACAAATTTGTCGTCCCCCCCCCCCCCCCGCGTAATTCCCGTGAAGGGGTGGCCATGAACATTAGGCGTTTGTCATGAATTGCTAGGTTAAGTTGCCTAGGTTTGACATCTACCAATAACATTTTGACAGAGCGGGTTTGACCTCCCAACCCTTTGATCAGCAGCTGACACTTTACTGACTATGTTACGGCTCATGTTGTAAGTTGTACTGTACTGTTGTAAAAAGGCTGATAAAGTAGATTAAATTACAGCTTACATAACTTAATTGTCCCACCATTTGTAAATTGTACTGTAGTGAAAAGGCTGATAAAGTAAATTAAAGTACAGCACGCTAAACTTGATTTATTTATTTGTATTTTGTAGTAAAATAGCTGTTGTATTAAACTATGGGCATTAGTAATAACTAATTAAGTTTCGTACGTACGGGAGTTGTAGTACTTACTTCACTATCTTTTGGTAAATACAATACATACATATGTAGGCTGTTTACTATGGTTTAGGTATACCTGTACTATTGAAGGAATTGTATTATGAGTTTTAATGATGCCTGTACTGTGGTCATCTTCTATGGTAGAATTTTTTTTTTTTTTTTTTTTTTTTTGCTATGTTAGATTATTGGTAGGATCCTATGAAATTTGTAAATAATGTATAGTAGTTATTGTAGCTGTTTACCTTTTATATTATGTAATTTTTATGCAATATTGTTAAAGTATTTACTGTAAGGATAGACTTTGTAGTGAAGACTGAAGGATTATGATACTGGATACTAGCAATACAATACAATAGTCTGATAAGTTGTCGTATGAAATATTTGTTAATGTTCTTGTTCATAGCTTGACGATGTCTGGTAAGGGAGTTGTTGACGATCCACGTTAGATACCTATTATAATTCGTATTTTTGTACTTGCTGTGTATGTCTATGAATGAAGCCAAGAACGGCCAAAAATTGAAGCTAGGCGTTCCCGACAGGTGGGGCTGACTCAGGGTGACTCAGTGCAGGGTAGCGCCGCGAGGACAGCGGTCGGCAAGGTTCACCCCTGCCCCTACTGTACCTATACTACTCTTAGGAAAGACCACCTGGTAAAACACGTATGCACACACACCGGAGAGAAACCCTACCCCTGCCAGTTTTGTACCTACGGTGCCACCACCAAGGATAAACTGCAGCAGCACGTTCGGACTCACACTGGTGAAAAGCCGTTTACGTGTCCATACTGTTCTTTTAGGTCCTCCACCAAGAACACCATGAAGAATCACGTTAGGGTACACACGGGGGAGAAACCTTATGCCTGCCATCTCTGTCCTTATCGGGCATCACAGAGAACCGCACTACAGAACCATATAGCCAAACATAAAACTAAAACCTAAGGATGTACATTTTATGCAAGCATATAGCCAAACATACAGATTCATATAGGCAAACATAAAACTAAGCGCTAAGGATGTACAGTCTACGCAAGCATATAGCCAAACATACAGAACCATATAGCCAAACATAAAACTAGGCGCTAAGGATGTACATTCTACGCAAGCATATAGCCAAACATACAGAACCATATAGCCAAACATAAAACTAGGCGCTAAGGATGTACATTCTACGCAAGCATATAGCCAAACATACAGAACCATATAGCCAAACATAAAACTAGGCGCTAAGGATGTACATTCTACGCAATCATATAGCCAAACATACAGATTCATATAGGCAAGCATAAAACTAAATGCTAATATTTTCTGCTGTACACATTCATATAGCCATATACAACATTAAACGCTAATGATTCATGCACTACGCAATCATAGAGCCAAACACATAACTAAGTGCTAATAATGTACGCAATACACAATCATATAGCAAAACATACAGATTCATATACCCAAACATAAAACTAAATGCTAATATTTTCTGCTTTGTACAATCCTTTAGTCAAACACAAAACTAAGCCAATTATTCCACTGTACAGAATCGAGCTAAACATAAAAGTAAGCATTAATGTAATCACCACACAGTATTTGGTAGTTGTTCCTTGTTCATTATTTGGTATTGAATTATGATGTTCCTTAATGCAAAGTGACACACAGGGCCATTTTATTAAACCATGGCAAGAGTTTGCCCTACGACCTTTCCCGACCAGATTGACCCTTATCTCTTATCTGTACAAGGGTCAATCTTGTCGGGAAAAGTCGTAGGGAAAGCTCTTACCATGGTTTAATAAAATGGCCCATAATCTTTGTTAATTACACTTCAACTGTTCCATATTAAAGTTTGAAGAGATGTCAAATAATTTATAACCAGATTAGTTATGTATTGATAGAATATATACAAATGCCTGTTGATAACTTATAACAAAGTAGATCTTATTCTCTATTCCCTGTTACGAGACTGAAGTGTTCAATTTATTATGCAATTTTTATACAAATGGTTACTTTGTCCCAATACAGTTGCTAATGAACCCTGATAAAAAAAAAAATATTTACTTTACATTCCATATTCCTTTATCAAAGTAGTACAGTACATATAATATTGATTATAAATAGGCAACACCCTATTCTGTATCCTAATACAGCACTGTGCAGTCGGCTTAATAAGTCATGTCTCGGCACCAATTATGTTTTAATCAATAATTGGTATCAGCAATATTTACACATGAATTCTTCTTTTTGAGTGAGATATACAATCATGTTCCTACACTTACCCACCCTATTCAACATCTGACGGACACTTATACAGCACAGAGCGAGCCAAACGTAAGGACAGCTTAGACATGACTTATTAGGCCGACTGTACCTATTAGAATATTATAGGTTGAGAGGACGAACACTGGGAAGCGCTTCATTTTATATTCTCCAATGTTTTTTTTACCTATGCCTAACCCATCTTCAGATTAACTGAAATGGATAGAACATTAGCCCAAAATGTTTGAGAATAAGGAATGAAATTTTGTAATTAAAGCTCTTCCCTGTGTTTTTCCTTCCACTTACCCTATCCACATGTCAATATGGATCAGTCACATATTAGTAAATGTAGGATAATAGTGCTCCCAGATTAACAACAGTAGAATAAATATTACAGCTGGTTATTGCACATTCCCTTAAAGCTGTTTATTCAATAGTAATTAGTATATGATATTTGTATAGCCTTCAGTTGGATAATACAGTTGACTGGAGGTATTCCTTAACCCACCCCATGTTTACATTGCTTATCTGGCTACATGTATTCAGGATTATTGCATAGGATATTATAATATATATACAGTACTGTTTAGACCCAAGCAACTACAGTACAGTACTAGGGCAAAGCTGTAGCAGTTACTGTACAGTCACTCCTCGGTTAAAGTATCAATGTACAGTAAGCTGTTGCTGTTGTAGTTTCGCAGAATGTCTGGCCAAACAGTCCCGAGTTTGGTAGACCGAAGCCATCCAGGTACTCGGGGCCCCAAAGGGGCCAGGGTGAAATTAGATTTGTCTATGAGAGGGCAGCGGGGGAGGGGATCATCAGGCCACAGGCTTGCACCCCTGGGCCAATGCCCCCACCGTCCGCAGCTCCCCTTGCAGTGCCACCCAAATGGGCGATCTCGCCACAACCTAGAAGGAAAGTAGTATAGGAAAAGAGACAGATAGAAACAGCTAAGGTTGGGTAGAGGATGCCAAACCTCACTCTGGATAGGACCAGCCCTCATTTCATTATTGCACTGTTCATTTAAGTAGGGAACATAATGCACTGAAATTTGATATGCTTCAATATTTAGTTGTAAATGATATCGTGAAAAATGACAAGAATATTTGTATACACAGTTGCCTCACTTACAACTGGTTACACTTAATGTCTGCTTGTTGAGGAACCATGTCTACTTTTTATGTAACGTAACTACAACTTCAAGTGAGGAATTACTGTGCTTCATTGTACACTATACCAACACAATTACGAAGACAAATCTAAAACAGTTACTATACCTTAACCCTTTGAGTACCAGCGACGTGTGTTATATTGTATTCTAGCTATGTTTAGATGATGATATGCAGTTTAGGAAGGATCTGTGGTAGTTAAAAGGGTTGGTCGAGATAGTTTGAAGCCATACTATTGCCTGAGGTTCTTCCTAAGCTGCATAAGATCGTCTAATATTTGCCAGAATATGATGAAATAGGCATCCCTGGTACTGTACAGGCTATAGCTACAGAAGTTGTCTGATAACCAGTTTGTCCAAGGTATGGGTGGAAGGAAGGTCTTGAGTCATCTGTACCATTATATCCTTACCTAGCATTCCAATTAGTAAATCTCTAAATGTTGACATGGAAAGATATACCGATAAACAAACTAACTTATTTTTTAACCTTCATAGTTCCTTATTTGCAATAGTGTTCAGTACAAGTAGAAGCTTAATTTAAAGCCGGTATCACACGAGAGCTTTTATAGTCAACATTCGATGATCAACATTTCTGGAATATTTTGCACTGGTATCGGAAACTAGACTGATGCTATGTGAATTTAGGTATCCAAAGTATTATATATTTTGACATCCTAAGCTGCCAGACCAGTGTTGAGGATAAATGTTGAGGGAAAAAGCGCTTGTGTGATACCGGCCTAAGACTTCAGAAGTTCACTAGTAGCATTTAGAAAGCCTAGGGTGATATGTTTATTCTATTAGATACAAATAGAGGGTTTTAAGCTAGATTAGTATGACTATCAGATAATAGAAAAGTCTAATGTAGCCCAATTATTTCTCTATAATAGATGTTTACCATAGTTATAATTTTCTTTATTAGAGTTTTCATATACAGGTAGATTTAAATTACTGAAATAACCTATACTATCAGAGAGCAAACAAAATATTTTATTCCAGACACTACTGTGTATATTAGCATTATAAAAACTTTAATTTTCAACGCAAGATTCTTCCCTAGTAGAAAAAGTACTGTGTATATTATAATATAGTTGTTGTCTGTTTAGAACGGTTAAGTCAGCCAAACTGCAGGATAGAATAACAAATGATGAGCTGAGGAGACGCTTAGGTATAAAGAGTATTAGCTAGGAGATACGTACAAGTAGACTGGGATGGTATGGGCATGTGGAGAGAATGGATGAACAAAATTAGGTGAAAAAATGCAGGTCTGTGATTGTGGAGGGAGCTGCACCAAGGGGTGAACCGAGGAAGACTTGGGATCGGACTGTACGTGCCGATCTCGAATTAATAAACTTGACAAGTGAAGCAGCCCTTAACAGGGTTGCCTGGAACGCTGCCATTAGGACAAGAGACAAACTGCACGTATGTGTGGAGCACTCAGTCTTAACATTTTATGTATGTATGTATGTCTCCATACAATATTAAGATGGGACTCATTCTTTCCATCCCAGGCCCAATAATATAGCACATGGGAGGGTATACTTATATCAGATGATTTTCACTTATGAGGCTTTATATAGTATCTGTTACCTCTCATTTTTGTATGGTCATGAAACTAAACTTAAGAAACACAGATCTGTTAAACTTACAGTATATGATGGCTTTTAGCACACCCAGAATCTGCTTGAAAGAATTTTGGGAGAATCGACAGTGACATATTATGCTATGTCACTTTATTAAGTGTTCAATGTTGCCAAAAGACAGCAAAGTACAAGGTAATTACTGTATATTTATAATTTAGTTAAGGTTAGGCTTTTAGTAAAATGCAGTATATATAATATCAGCTTTATATTTTTTCAATCAATTTTGCTAGTACAGTATAATCATTCCAACTGTGTTTAGTTATTTTAGTAAGCGTTGTTTCCACATAGCGATTTTGACGAGTTATTTTGCCTTTATATTTTCTTTGTCCAAGTTTTTGTTTGTTTAGTTTGCAAGTTTTACATTTTAATGAATGAGGTATTGAGAAAGACTTTACACTCCAATCGTTTACTAAAGTTTTATGAATATTAACTTCCCAAATTCAATGTTTTATATCCTTGATATTACCCCAATACCCATATCAATACCCTGTGTGTGGCAACACACCCATTTAAGGGGAGACGGTCGTTTTTGTGGTCCCCTTTCTCCCTAGTGTTTAGTCCCATTAGTTTTGAGATTTTTAGACGTTCGGCCATTTGTTTGGCAATTTTAAGACCTTTCGTCCCATTTTGTAATAAATTTTAAGACCTATCGTGCCATTTAGGTGTTGATTTTTTCCTGGCGAGCTATAGTGAGCCTGTAATTGTAAGAGGAATTTTTCTACCAAAAAGTTTACAAATTTATCTTGTCTAGGGGATGTTTTTTCAAGTTTTAGGGATGTCTAGCGAGGAAACTATGAATTTATGAATGAATGAATTTATAGGCTAAAAAAGCAGTCAGTGTCCCCTTAAATCAGTGTCGATGACCAACTAGATAATACAATGTTTATTATTACCCAGATTCTTCAGAACTTGACTTTATAAGTTCTAGATTTGAAATGGTGTAACCTTATGCTTATACTGTAGCTGTACAGTCGCGCTAATAAGTGATCTCGGCATCAAGTATATTTTGATCAATAATTGTTATCAGCAATATCTAAGCTTCATTTCTTCATATTGAGTGAAATATCCAAACATGTTCCTACATTTACCCACCCTATTCAACATCTGACAGCACAGAGCCAGCCAAACGTAATGACAGCTGGGACTTTACTTATTAGCGCGACCGTACTTAGTGAAGATTTTAAAGTTTATAAAATGTTACCTTACAGTCAAATATTTATAAAATATTATGAGTGGCTGACTTTTATATTACCTTTATCTATACAGTATGTAGAAATTTCAGTGAAGCAGTATTTTTCATAATAAACCATCTGAATGACATAAGACCTTTTTAAGCTGAATAAACTTCTGTTATACAGTTATACAGTGATTACCCGTACTACTGAATTTAGTGTTTACATTAGATAAAACACTAGTTAATATAATTACTAAATCAAGTAGTACGGTATCTACTGCAGATATGTTGTGGTGATCAAGTGGTGTTTCATAATTTGGAATTTTTCCACTTTTTGGACCGAAATCCAAAGAGACAAGTTCCAAACGAAAGTAGTTTTATTTTATTATATTTCTCCTCACATTTGGGATTGCTTAAGCGTTATTTCCACATAGCGATTTTGATTAGTTTTGTCTTTTTACTGTGTTTGTCCAAGTTTTGGTGTATTTTGCAAGTTTTATAATTTAATAGAAGAGTTATGATTTATTTATTATTTTATTATATTAGGTAAAAACAAAAATAATAAAATAGTGCTGAGCGTTGAGAGTAATTCCACGTGTCCCCACAGGTGGGACAGAAAATTGGTGATGTGGGGTGGAGAATGAGCGTCGGCGGTGGTGGTGGTGGCAAGCTACACCAGTGCCCCTACTGTCTCTACGCCACCGATAGGAAAGACCACCTCACCAAACACATACGTACGCACACGGGCGAGAAACCCTACATCTGTCCTCACTGTCCCTATCGTGCTGGTACCAAAAATACTCTGAACAACCACATCCGGATTCACACTGGGGAGAAGCCTTATTCCTGTAACTCGTGCTCCTACCGCGCTTCTCATAAATATGCCCTCCATTTCCATGTCATAAACCATCATGATGGAAAAAATTAAGCCCATGAATATGAGAAATACTGGACTGTATACAATACTCACAATGGCAAAGAATTGAATCAATTGTCACCGACCGTAGCGCGGTTGTTAGAACAATCACGGTATGTCAAGTGTTCGAGTCTCGGGCCAGCCGGTCAGCTATTTGGCAGACGACAGTGCTGTGGTGGACGGCGTAGTCTAGCAATCTGTGGCAAATGTTCACTGAAGTCCCTGATACATCAGGGCGCCACTCTAGCCCAGTTATTGAGCAGGGAGTACATGGTTGTAAAATAACGCATCATTTGTCTGCCATGGTGCGTTTTATATTAATAAGTAATCATGTTATTGAAAGAGTGGTTTTACTGTAATTTGATTTGTCTTTACATTTGGGATAGAAGGGTGGTGATTTATATACTGTATCTAATTATGTTTATAGCAAAACAATATCAGTATAGTGCTAAGCGTGAGAGTAATTCCACGTGTCCTCACAGGTGGATCAGAAAAGTGCTGTTGGTAGGTGGAAACACAGCGAGAGAGGGAGCGTCGTCAGTGTCGGTGGTATCGGTGGTGGTATCAAACTACACCAGTGCCCCTACTGTCTCTACACCAGTGATAGGAAAGACAACCTCACCAAACACATACGTACGCACACTGGGGAGAAACCCTACATCTGTCCTCACTGTCCCTATCGTGCCGGTACCAAAACCACGCTCACCAACCACATCCGGATACACACTGGGGAGAAGCCATATTCCTGTAATTCATGCTCCTATCGGTCTTCTCATAGATATGCTCTCCAGTTCCATATTATAAATCATCATGATGGTAAAGCTTAATTCTACATAATGAATAATGTGTTCAACCGTTTTTGCCTTTCTAAAATACTAATTCAAAACTGATATCTATAACAGGATTTGAGAAGCAGTATTCCTGTAATGTTTATTATAGATATGCCCCACAGTTCCATATTAGAAATCATCCGAACTGAAAATCCACAGGAATGAGAAATACTGCATTGGAATTTATCTCTCCCTGCCATTGTGGTTGTCATTCTTATTAGTAATCTTGTTATTGTCATATTCATCCATCAAGATATTTATAGCGCAGAATCGGCCATTTTTTTTATTCGCTTGAGTCCTTCAAAAGTGTTAGATCTATACTGCAATGAATACTATTTTTTTTTTGTGAGTTTCGATATCTTATATTTGTCTAGATTGTGAATATCAACACAAATTACTACAGTACATACATGGAATAAAGTTTATTAAGCAAAGTTAACTCCTTTCTTTTCTATTACCATTATTTATGTTATGATGATATAATTTATCTTTATAGTGTGTCGTTCCTGTTTTGGTTTATTTATTTTGCAAGTTTTACATTATTATACTGTACATGTAGATTTTTTTTTTTTTTTTTTTTTTATTATGTTATTTTTTTTTTATTATATAGTTTAAAACCTTAATATGTGTACAGTATTTGACTTTTAGTTCACCGAGTTCATGTTTATTAGTGTACTGTACCAACATCTATTGTAAGAATTTTATTGTCATATTAACTCTTCTAATGATATTTAAGGAATATTTGTTTAAATTATTGTATATGGAGATGACAGTGGTACAAAGATACCCTTTTCATATAAATTCTGGCTATCATTAGACAATTTTAACCCATGAACCGCTATAGTCTATTCGCTGTACGTCGGCGAGAAATCATGACTTCCAGCCTCTGTAACTCAAAAAAGACTAGAGTAATCGAGCTAATATTTCTCAGTCAAAGAATAGATGTGGAAATTTACAGCCAATTTGCTCTAGCCCTTTTTGAGTTACGAAGGATTGAGGTTATGATTTCTCGCCTACTTACAGCGAATAGACTATAGCACCTATGCAAACTATAAGGTCAAGTTGAGGGAGGGGAGGGGGGGGGGGGGGAGAGATGCCACTACTTCCTATGTGTCACTTAATATATGAGGCATTTCCCAGCACTGGCACGGTATTTGAAGGGTTGTTTTTACACGTTTAAATACCGTGCTTCCGGAAGGACCGTCGCAGTCCCTGGGTTAAGCAGTTTAGGAAGGACCAGTTGAAGGCTTAACAAGGGGTTATATTTTGAATTGTTAATATGTATAACATTTAAAATATTTGTTGTTATTCAGCACTGTACAGTTATTATGTTATACAGTATATAGAATTTACTGAATAATAGTTTCTTTGGTTTCCAGTAAATTCTACAGATGCCGACAATATATTTCCACTTATACAGTATGTGAAATGTTCTGCACTTAAGAGTGATGTTATGAACAACTTGTAATAAATCTTATTACAATATAAATCTTGTTGCGCATTTTATGGCATGTGCAAATTGTGTGATGTTGCATATGATGCTTGTAACAACTTGTTATAAAGTACATAAAATTCAGAAGATGGAGAGAGGGCATGGAGAGCAAGGGTTTAAGAGTCAATTTTAACAAAACCAAGGTTATGCATTGTAGATTGAGACTAGGCAATGTGGAAAAGAGCGGTGCATACCCATGTGCAGTGTATGGGCGCTAAGTCGATTCGGTGTAGCATCTGTCGATGTTGGCTGCACCACGGGAGTAAGCGCTGTAGTAGAATAAAAGGACCCCTGCCGAAGGACAAGTCAGAAATCGAGAAATTTGAGTGCGTAGTGTGCAAAGGCGAGCTTGTGTTAAGTGATGATCCTGTGGCTGTGAATTTTGGAAATTAGTCATTGGAGCTGGTGGACAAGTTTTGTTACCTAGGAGGTACCATCTCTGCCGGTGTCGGGGCTGAGGCTGCCACTGTCGCTAGAATTAGATGTGGCTGGGGGAAGTTCAGAGAACTGCTGTCAATTCTGACCATGAAAAGAATGCCTCTCCCCTGAAGGGAAAGGTGTATGCCTCATGTGTTAGAAGTGCAATGACGTATGCCTCAGAAACCTGGGCTGTTAAAGTAAAGGATGTCAACAGAATGGAACGTAATGAGATGAGAATGGTGAGATGGATGTGTGGGGCCAGGCTGCAGGATAGAATAACAAATGATGATCTGAGGAGACGCTTAGGTATAAAGAGTATTAGCGAGGAGATGCGTACAAGTAGACTGGGATGGTATGGGCATGTGGAGAGAATGGATGAACAAAATTGGTTGAAAAGATGCAGGCCTGTGATTGTGGAGGGATCATACTATACGTGCCGATCTCAAATCCAAAAACTTGACAAGTGAAGCAGCCCTTAACAGGGTTGCCAGGAACGCTGCCATTAGGACAAGAGACTGAAACTGCACATATGTGTGTAGCACTCAGTCTTAAAATTTTATGTATGTATGTATGTATATAATGAAAGCTTATTCCTGCAGACGTTACTGAGAATGGCTTTAATTAAGTTAGGCGTTCCCAACAGGTGGGACTGAACAGTGATGTGTCGCGGAATAGCGGGGGGCGAGGAGCGTCGGTCAGCAAGTCCCACCAGTGCCCCTTCTGTACCTATACCACCCTTAGGAAAGACCACATGTCCAAACACATACGCACACACACGGGGGAAAAGCCCTTCTCCTGTCCGCACTGTCAGTATAGCGCCGCGTCCAAAGATAACCTCAGACAACACATACGCACACATACCGGAGAGAAACCTTATTCATGTGTTTATTGCAATTATAAAGCTTCACACAGATCGACATTACAGTTTCATATGACTAAACATGTAGCTTGAGAACACCAGCTAAAGTATATTTATGTAACACCCCGTTCTTAACATCAATCATCAATTACAAACCCCAATGCACGTGAATAAACTAATGAAAACATGTGGTCCTCCCGGGATTCGAACTCGGGACACCACACCCAGAACATAAGCATCTAAACCATTACACCACCAACACAGTATAATACACAGTTGGAGATGATATTTTTTTTTGCAACTACTGTACTGCTATTACTACTTATTCCACACTTAAGAATGACAATGTGGCCGAACACATTCACACATAGTTGAGGAGAAACCCATCTTCTGTCTTGACTGTTAGTATAGTGCTGCATCTAAATATAGTTTGAGACAACACATTATATATATATATATATTTTTTTTTTTTTTTTTTTTTTTTTTTTTTTTTGAGACAATGAACGGAGGAAGGAAAAACACAGATAAAACAAAAAGGTCCATGTGCCTAAAGGCATCCTCCATTCATAAAATGTTTGTAACAACTGGATTTAAAAATGTGTAGATTGTAAGTTTGTGGAAAGCAATTCGAGGAAGTGAATTCCAAAGAGTAGTAGTTCTAGGGATAAATGAATTTTGATAAGCAGAAGTTCTGCATTGTGGAGGAGAAAGTGTAAATTCATGGGCGCTCTCAGCTGCCCTAGTTCTACGGGGAAAGATGTGGAGAGGCGGCACAATTGATTCATTGATTGAAGCAAGTTCATCAGAACAATTGCTGTGAAAATATCTGTAGAATAATGCAAGGGATGCAACGTTTCTTCGTATGGATAATGTAGGAAGGTCCTGAAATGATATGATCTATCTATCTATATACAGGTACAGTACTCAGGCCAAATCCCCACTTACTCACATACTCACACATTCATATTTGTTTTCACCAACCCACCAATTAATTTACAAATAAACCTAACTAGTGAAATCAATGAAAATAATGAATACATGTACTCCAAGGACTCGAACCTAGGATACTCACACCAAAATTCTGCACACTAAGCACTAAGCTTCTCACAGATCAATATTATTGTATTATCATTTGACCAAACATGTAAATTGAAAACAATGCCTAATTAATTTTCTCTATTTATTACATAATTGGAAATAAGCCACACAGTTCAATTATATTGCACTACATACGCTGCACTATCAGAACATTGTACTGAAAAATATTGCAGTTTCATATGGCCAAACATGAAGTTTGAGAAGAGAATATTAAACAGATAAACCTTTTGCAGTTCATTGTATGATTGGAATTTAGCCATACTTCTATGTATTTCTATTTCACTACATATATGATTGGAAATTAGCCATACCTGCTTTTATTTATTGTACTACATATTTTGCAGACCATCTGAACATTCAAAATTAGTTTCATGTAACGTAACCTGTAGCGCGAAAACACTGCTGGAACAGACAATAATCCATGACTGTACTGTTTTATTTAATGCACAGAGCACTTACTGATGAACAATATACCCAGTTCCAAATAAGTACAGTATGCCAAATGTCTTGAACATTAACCTCTATAACTAACAAATTGCTTGAGTTATCAAGCTAATATTTCTATCATTTGGAAACGGTCAGCCAGGGAATAGGTGTGGAAATTTGTAGCCCATTTGCTTTAACCCTTTTTGAGCTACAGAGGTTAGGGTTTACTAATTCTGGCCTACCTATTTGGAACAGGTTATAGTTTCATATTGCCAAACATGTACCCAGTACCCTGTGAAATATCTCTACTATAGATAATGTTATTCAGTCCATATCTAAATAGCAAGTTAATGGTTTAGTTTGATCTTTGGGGTTTCAAAATACTTAGCTTGATTTCATTGGTAGAGTTTTTAACTATAATGTTTGTAAAATTTAATATGCATATATGACTAGACAATATAATAGGACCTTATAATTTAATATGCATATATGACTAGACAACATAATAGGAACTTATAATTTAATATGCATATATGACTAGACAACATAATAGGAACTTATAATTTAATATGCATATATGACTAGACAACATAATAGGACCTTATAATGTAAAACTTGCAAAATAAACATAAATACATAAATAAATAAATAAATAATAAATCAAATATAGAACTGGACAAATTTTTGTAGAGATATGTCACTTATTTGATTGACATTTAAATTGGGAAGTGAAAATATATCTCTCAGGATGACATTTTGATTTCTGTAGCGAGTGTTAATTTTGAGAAGTTTTACAAACATGGTGGCTGATAACAACAGAGTAGTCAAAACTGTTTTCATGTGTTTTTGGTGTACGAGATAAAACATGACTGTATTTACAATTACAGTACTGTAGTTTTGAAAGAGAAGTACAGTATAGTGTCCTATGAATTTAACGGTGACCGGACAACTCAACCAGTAGATCTTTTCAACCAGTACCAAATCAACCAATACGGTTAGGTTAGGTTAGTACTATATTTTGGCACAGGTTTGGTTGGTCTTGGTTGATTTGGCACTGGTTGAAATGGTCTACTGGTTGAGATGTCCGGGAACCGAATTTAACTTATAGAAAGACATTTTGTTATTGTTCATGTGCAAAATGTACAATATTACTTTCTTTGAGCAACTTTATTTTGATTATTGTTATTCCACAAAATGTACAAATTATAAATAATTGAAGTCTACGAATATACCATTGTTTTACTACCACTAATAGATAGCTGTAGATAGATATTGTAGCTCGTGGACTTTGTTAGTTAATGACAATGTAATGTCCTCGCAATCGATAATAAGTATGGGTGTACTTACACTAGTTGTATTTGCGGGAGTGAGCATGCTCGTTAATTCCCGCCTCCTAAGATATGTTTGTCATACCGTGCTTTGAAACTATGCACTGATGGTGCAGACACTACTTCGGCTGGCAATTTGTTCCACCCACTAATCGAGTTGGTAGGAAATCTTTTACTTTTCAGATCAGATTTACTATTAGGCACTTTCAGTTTGTAGCAGTGACCTCTTGTTCTCTCACCTCCATCCCTCTCTATGAAGTTTTCTTGGTCGATTTTGTCAATACCTCTAACACATTTGTATATCTGAATTTGCTGTCCTCGTTTCCTTCTCTGTTCCAGTGTAGGTAGATTCAATCTCTCGAGCCTCTCTTGGTACTCTAAATTTTCCAAACCTGGGATCATCCTCGTAGCTGCTCTCTGTACCCTCTCAATTTTGTGTATATGTTTCTTCATGTGAGGGGACCACACTACAGATGCATATTCCATCCTGGGTCTTATTATTGCCGTTATTATTTGTTTCATGGTGTTTTCATTAAGATAATTGAAAGACATCCTGATATTTGCCAATAGTGCTAGTGATTCTCTCACTATCTTATTTACGTGGCTTTCCGGAGACATGTTATCCTTAAATTCTATCCCCAAGTCTTTTTCTTTTTCTGCTTTGGGAATCACTTAGTTTATAATCTTTTCTAAGTCTGTACTTGCTTTTACCCATTTCTAGAGTCTTCCATTTTCCTGCATTGAATGCCATATTCCATTTGATGCTCCATTCATGGATCTTTTGCAAATCTGATTGGAGTTCAAGGCAATCCTCCTGGGTTCTGATCGTTTTAAGCAGCTTAGCATCGTGTATGCATGTGTGTGTGTGTGTGTGTGCGTGCAGGTAGAGGGGGTTATGGGTAGTGACATAAATGTCCACGCGATGGATAATCGGTATGTGCGTATGTGTGTGTGTGTGGGCGAGGAGGGGGCTATCCTGTGATTCATGTCAGTTGCCTGCCACTTCATACCACACTGTGTTGTCTCACATATTTGGCATTTGGAGGGAGGGGAGCATAATCAGAGGATATGGTGGATTTGCTTCACTTTTTATCTCCATTTCATGTATTGTGTTCACCTCGCGTACTAAAGAAATTGGAAAGCTCAGAAATTGTTGGTGATTTTTGTTATTCATCGCTGTGATAGGTATTTATGCTGAAGATGAAGTGGTGAGAAAATATAAAGTTATGCACCGGTAGTAAATTTGATTGCAACACCTTTTTATTTATTTTTCTTAGGTATAAGTACAGTAGTTACAGAAGAGTAGATATTGTCAGAAAATTAAATATAGTAATGTATGAGTTTGCACCTTAAGACCGATGCTATACCCTGTTCCAAATAAGTACAGTAGGCCAAAACTCTTGAACATTAACCTCTAACTCACAGATGACTAGAGTAATCGAGCTAATATTTCTACCATTTGGGAAGGGTCAAGCAGGGAATAGGGGCAGAAATTTACCGACCATTTGCTCTAGCCCCTTTTGAGTTACAGAGGTTAGGGTTCACGATTTCTGGACTACCTATTAGGAACGGGGTGTACATAGGCCTTATAGTCAGTTCATTCTAGGTTGGGCAGAAATCGTAACCTCTAACCTCTGTAACTCAAAAAGGACTAGAGTAATGAACTAATTTTGCTACCAAAGTGGAAGACTTGGCTAGGGAATAGGTGTGGAAATTGACAGCTCATTTTCTCTAGCCCTTTTTGAGTTGCAGAGGTTAGAGGTTATGATTTCTGCCCAACCTAGAATGAACTGACAAGCAAGTTTTGGATGCATTATGTGTCCAATAGGCTAGCTAGTTTTTAGGCAAAGTATTATATCGTACAGTACTTGATTGTTGAGCAGATTTTGGGTACGATTGTGTTCTTTTTTTCATAATTTTATATTACTAAAGCGTGTTCCCACATAGCGATTTTGATTAGGCTAGTTCTTTTGCCATTATATGGTCTTTGTCCAAGTTTTGGTTTGTATATTTTGCAAGTTTTACAATTTGATATGCTGTGCTTAACAACTGTTTTTTGACACAGTAATGCACTTGACCCCTTCTGTACCGGCGACGTCTATGTCATTTTATTCTTGCTGTATTTAGACGATTTTTGTGCAGCTTAAATTAAGAAGGATCTGAAGTACTAAATTGGGTTAAGGGAGATAGTTCGAAGCCTGTTAGTTGCTGGAGGCCCTTTTTAACCTGAGTATAATCGTCTAATAGTAGCCAGAATAAAGTAAATAAGATGTCGCAGTACAGAAGGGGTTAATTGTTGAGTAAATATTTGACAATTAGCATTTTGGCACAGTGATATTCTTAATGTTATGATTTTTATTTTTTATTGTTGCTTGTGATATTATGCCTAAATTATTTTTCTAAGATTAATGCGAGTTGATTACTGTTCTTGGCACATTATGATATTTGATTATCAGCTAGTTAAACTGCACACTAAGGATTTTTTGCTTTGATTTTATTGTTCTAAAGCTATTGCGTAATGAAGAGTGTCTTTTGGCACAGTATTATACCTGTACTTTTTATCAATTATTTAAATTGCACAGTAAGGTTTATTTTTTATTTTTTTATTGTTACCTATTATTTTATGCTTAAGATTGTTTACATAACGTTAATGTGAGTTGAGTCGCGAGTGCTGAAGTTGGGCTCTCCAACAGGTGGGGTTGTTGAACAGTGATGAAGGTTGTCGGGGTAGAGGGGGTCAGGAGGCAGTGGTGGTGGTGGGAGGCAGCCCGGCGCAGTACCACCAATGCCCCTACTGCTCTTATACCACTCTGAGGAAACACAGTATGACCAAACACATACGCACACACACGGGTGAGAAACCCTATACTTGTCCTCACTGCCCTTACCGAGCCTCCACCAAGTATACCATGGATAACCACGTGCGGATACACACTGGGGAGAAGCCATTTTCTTGCTCCATGTGTCAATACCGAGCCGCGCAGAGATCGGCCCTTTTGTGTCACCTACTCACGCATAAAGACTGAAGCTCTCAATTTTTGTTTTTTAAGTTCTTAGCGAAATAGTTGTGTACACTATTTACCAAAACAAGTTTTATGCCGAGCTCCATGAAGTTAAACCACTTGTGTCATTTGCTTATACACAAAGACTGAAACACTAATAAATGCTTTTTTGAAGTACCTGTACGAAAGAAATTAGTTTTGTAGCTCTTGATAAAATGTTGTCAATCTGTAAAGTACATTGTAAAGAAGCACTAACAAAAATTGTTTTGAAGCTCAAATTAATGTGGGCACCTGTACATTGATCAGTCATGTGACCCATGTGCATTCACAAACTCAGTCATTATTATTAGAACTGCTAAGTCACAAATTACATATTATTGAATACTATAATTATGCTCTATGTACAGGATTGGATATTAGTAGAATGAGAGATTAAAGTTGTAAATATAGCTAAAAATATATTTATTGTATATACATAGTGCACTTGAATTTATTATGAAAGTATGGGCAATATAAATTATTCCCACATGTGATACTGTATATTGATACACTTTGCACTATTTAAAGATATTGACATTTTCTATAGCAGTTCAGTTAACATGGCTATTATTTTGAAAGCTGGATATTTTTTGTAAAGGAATTGATTTGATTTTATCAATATAAAATGCACTGTCCTACTGTTTTTTATATGTTAGGAGAGAGTATATAAAAAGTATATATCTTTGTTGTTGGATTTAATACCCATTGATAATTTCTGAGATATATATAATATATAATAAATACAAATAATAAATAAATAAATAATAATATATACTGTAAATCAATTTATAAATGTGATTAAACTGTGATAACTTTGAACTTACTAACTGCCTGACTCCGGGCATTTTCACATTGTTCATGTCCGTCCCGGATCCTAAGAATTGGAACTTTAAATGTTGTTTCTGTTCGGGCTCTGTCTCGAGTCGCCCACCCCCAGCTATAGGGTATGTGCCCGAGTATATACTGTACAGTGGCGCTAATATGTGATGTCTCGGTACCAATTATGTTTTGATAAATAATTTATATCGTACATACAGACTTAATGAAATGGATAGGAAGTCAAAATTTAGTAGGTGATAGAGAAAATGGCAAATGATCTTAATGAATGGAGAAAAATTAAAGGAGTTACACTGAACTGAACTGTATGTGGTACAGTTAAATCTGGTGTAAGGATATACTGTATATTCATACAATACTGTATATGGGGCATTGGTCTTTGTGTACAAATGTCTTAGATTCGTACTTTTCATGTGTGTTGTCCCTATTCTGTCTCTGTCTTGAGTCGGCCACCCCCCCAAAAAAAAGAGCGGAAAAAAAAGGAGAAGTGGGGATTGGGCCTGAGTATATAGTATATATAGGGGACAGGAGTATTCGTTTTGGTATGAATATATATGTATGGGACATTCGTTTTGGTATGAATATATATGTATGGGACATTCGTTTTGGTATGAATATATATGTATGGGACATTCGTTTTGTTGTAAAAATGTTTGGTAAAGTTTATGGGAAACTTATTTTAACCCTTTGAGTACCAGCAACGTGTGTTATATTTTATTCTAGCTATAATTAGACGATATTATGCAGCTTGGGAAGGATCTGTGTTACTTAAAAGGGTTGGTTGAGATAGTTTGAAGGCTTATTACTGCTAGAGGCCCTTCCTAAGTTGAATATAATTGTCTAATCATTGCCAGAATTTAAGAAAAAAGGATGTCACCGGTACAGTACGGGTTAATGTAATAATTCTTTGGGGTACTATTTGTGGGACATTCATTTTGGTAGAAAAAAGAATAGGAAAAGTGGGGATTGGGCCTGAGTATATAGATAGATAGATAGATAGATAGAAAAATGTCTAGGCACTTTACTTAGATTTGACCATGGCCCTATGGTAAAGTTTCTCTTCACTGGTAACGGTGCATAGAGTGCGTCAAGCTACTTGGAGACGCGCGACGGGTGGGGCAGTGCGGGTCGTCTGAGGCGTCGCTCAAGTGCTACTCTGATGTACGATTCTACCCCCTCACCACCACCGTCACCGCGCATCAGTCCGTTACAAGTACGTCCTTACTTTCACTAGCCAGTCATGCTGTGAGAGATTGGACTATTGTACTGATCATATTGCTTCAAGCTAATCGGTTATATATTGGGACTTTAACTGAACTTCCCAAGCGATTTGTTTCCATCCACGAGTCACATCACAACCTAACTGTCTTGTCTATACAGTACAGTACTGTCTTGTCTATACAGTACAGTACTGTCTTGTCTATACAGTACAGTACTGTCTTGTCTATACAGTACAGTACTGTCTTGTCTATACAGTACAGTACTGTCTTGTCTATACAGTACAGTACTGTCTTGTTTATACAGTACAGTACTGTCTTGTCTATACAGTACAGTACTGTCTTGTCTATACAGTACAGTACTGTCTTGTCTATACAGTACAGTACTGTCTTGTCTATACAGTACAGTACAGTACTGTCTTGTCTATACAGTACAGTACTGTCTTAATATTCCAAAATTTAGGCTGAAGAAGGTATCTTAAGGTACTTTTGAGGAATAAAGTATCAAGTACCGGTAAAATAGTCATATGGTTTCTGAATTTTGACTGTGTACCTGTATACATTGTCAGTACAGTAGTCCCTTGACATACAGTGCTGTATACATTGTCAGTACAGTAGTCCCTTGACATACAGTGCTGTATACATTGTCAGTACAGTAGTCCCTTGACATACAGTGCTGTATTTTGGTTCTTTGGTTTCGGGAGTTGAGTACACAGAAAGACAAGCTGAAGGCACAGTAAAAAGTTATCACAAATGTTTTGGTTATGTGAATTGTTAGTGCGTAATTTTCTGAAACCAGAATAAATAAATAGAATTTGAGTGATCGAACAGATTAATTTATTTCGTAAATTCTGATTTGTCGTCCTTCCAATACCGCATCCTAGTCCCTTTTATCATATTTCCCTTCACCAGCCTAATGAAGGCCCCGGCCCAGTAGGCTGACAAATTACATCTTTCTCTCTCTCTCCCCACAAGTCATGTTAAGCATCAAGAATATATTTTATACTCTGGTCTTTTGGCAATGGAAGGCTCTTGGTTCCTTTCAGAACGGTCATGGGGTGCACACAGGCTGGGGTCATATTGCCTATACTGTAGTGTATTCACGCTAACCTGGCAGAATTTGCCTTTCTATGGTGTTAAGTTATAGGCAGTCCTTTTCAGAGCTGCCTTACTTGTCTAGTTTTAAAATTCAAGGTCAGAGCATCTGGTCTGATCTCAAGTCTTTCTGGGTCTACCCCTCGGTGCAGTTCCCTCCACCTTCATAGACTTACATTTTTTTTACCCAGTTTAGCTCCGCCGAACACTAGCCCTATGAAGGCTTAGGCCCAGAGGGCTAGTATAAAATAGATACATCTTCAACAACAACCCAGTTTAGCTACTAACATCCATCCTCTTTACATGCCCAAACCTTTTAAGTCTGTTTGTGCGCATCTCATCAGCGATACTCTTGATACCTAATCGTCTCCTCAACTCCTCATTGGATATCTTATCTTGCAGTTTGCCCCCGCAGATCTATCTCCCCATTCTTAATTTGATACGTTCCATTCTGTTGATATCATCTGCTTGAACCGTCCACGTTTCTGAAGTATAGGTGATTGCACTTTTAATTCATGAAGTGTACAGCTTTCCCTTTAGAATTGAAAGTTTTTTCATGATTAGAATTGGTATAAAGAAATGTATTACAAGAATTGACACAGTACGGTAAATTAGTATAGGAAAGCTTGCCAAGTATTTCTACCAAGGTTTGTACAGTTTAGGAAGGATCTGTGGGAATTGAAAGGGTAAAGACTATCTCAATTAACCTTCTGACTTCCACATACCCTTCCTAATCTGAATAAAATTGTCTAATACTAGCCAGAAAACAGAGAAGAAGTGCGTCATGAATCCGCCGAGGATCAATGTACGAGTTCATAGTGGACATGTCACTGGCATTTGGGGGGGGGGGGAATTAAGGATTATGATGATGATTAAAAGCAACAATTTGGAAAGTTATGAAAGAATAATAACCTCATTTTAATATACGATTGTTATAGTGTCCACCCAATGATAGAATTACAGTGTACAAGTAGGCAGGAAAGCTTATGTTTAGCGTATCTAATATAATTCACCTATCTACGTATTGTACTTTTATTTTATTTTGAATTGTGTTAAATTCCTTTATTATATCTTGCTTCCTGGTGTTTCAAGAGCTTATAGTGTGTGATATATCTCGATTATCAGTGAGAGACAGACAGACAGACTGACTGACTGACAAGCTTGAGAAAATAAAGCGAAGTGTGAGAGAGAGAGAGACAGACAGACAGGCAGACAAGTCTTGGGAGAATATAGTACTATATGCATAAGAGAGAGGGACAGACAGACAGACAGCTAGATAAAGCTTAGAGCTAGATAAGTAAGCTTAAGATAATATAATACTACGTGCATGACAGAGAGATAGATATACAACTTGCAAGTAAGCTTTTTAGAATACTGTAGTTACGTAAGACACAGAGAGAGAGAGAGAGGCATGAAAGAATATAATACTTTAATTGAGAGAGAGACAGACAGACAAGTTAGCGTGTAAGAACATAATTCTATTAAGTGTGAGAGAGAGAGAGAGAGAGAGAGACAGACAGACAATTAGACAGAAAACTTGCAAGAAAAAAATATCACTAAGCTTGAGAGAGACGGATGGACAAACATGGGAGTAAAACACTACATGTGGGAAGGGGAAAGAGGGAGAAATAGACATGCAAGGCATGTTAAGATTGAAAGAATAAAACAGTAAGTTGTTAGTGAGAGACAGACAAACAAATTTGAGAAAGGAGAGCGCTAAGCTTGAGCGACGGACAATTATCAAGCTTCTATAACTAAAGTGTGTGGAGACGAGGCATTTCCGCCCAAATTGTCGTTATATAATGACTATTCCGTCTGATGAGTCCCCCACCACACACTTCTAGTACATTATAGAGAGCATGGTGTTGTTTGTAATTTTTCATTCAAATATACAGTACATACCCTGCACAGTATTGTGTGTATTTTTGTTTATGCTGCATTACTGAAGACGAGACATTTCCATGACAAAGCTCTTGAGATGACAGTTAGTAGAACTACAGTAAAGACCCCTTGTTTCGGATGCACGGATTCTGGAAAGCTGCAACTTTTGAAATAGGTTATTAGGTATTTGGTTCACATGTTACCAAAAGACTAAGGTTAAGGGGGATAACTTGCTTTTTTTCTCTCCTTTCCTATCTTTCTCTGGCATTCGGCCCTATTCAGACTACTGTTTTAAGACACCCATCCAGGTGTCAATTTCTTCCTAGCGAGCGGTAACAAGCCAGCATTGAGAAATCCGGCTTTGCCGGAGGAAATTTTTATCGAAAAATTTACAAATGTAGCCTGCTGTCAACAATTTTTTTTTAAATGTGATGACTTGCTACCGCTCGCCAGGAAAAAATTGACACCTGGATGTGGATATATGTATCAATACAGTAGGTTGAATGGGGCCGAATGAATACACCCCAGAGGGAGAGAGAGAAAAAAAAAAACTAGGTGGGCCCCTTAAAGTCTTGGACACCTGCTATTCTGTTCAGACTATCAACTCTGTCTTTCGAACAAAATACAAAAGACAAAGGAATTCAGTTTGGACGTTTACCTTTTTTTTTTTTTTTTTTTTTTTTTTTTCCAAAGACTGAGGAGTTTCAGTCACACTTCTAGGCAGAGTCTCCCCCCCCAATTAGTCCGAAAGAGAGGGTTCATTCTGTATGAACAAATATGGTCTTTGCAATAGAGCTTATTTTTTCCTTTTTCAAAATTTAATTATTTTTCTTTGATTATTTATTGTATAAAAATTAAGTTATTATTTTTTAATATGTAACCATAAAAAATCTTAAAAATATGTAATAGTATATAATTAATTCTAAATTTTATTTATGCCAAAAGAGATAGTAAGGAATGTATTTAAGTTTGAATATTGCAAAGCTAGTAAGGAATTTAAGATTAATGTTACAAAGTTAGTAAGGCATCTGTTTAAGGTTAAGGGGGGTCACCAGCATTTTTCATCTTTTTCTCCTTTTCTCTGGCTTGTATCCATTCGGCCCCATTCAGCCAACTGTTTTAAGACGTTTATCCCCACCCAGGTGTCGATTTCTTCCTGGGGTGCGATAGCGAGCCAGCATTGTATGGAGAAATCCGGCTTCGCCGGAGACATTTTTCTATCGAAAAATGTACAAATTTAGCTTGCTGTTAAAACAAAAATTATATATGCTGGCTTGGTACAGCTCACAAGGAAAATATTGACACCTGGATGGGGGTAAATGTCTTAAAACAGTAGGCTGAATGAGGCCGAATGGATACAAGCCAAAGAGAGAGGGAGAGAAAGAGAAAGAAATCAAGGTGGGCTCCCTTAAGGTTAATATAATAGTACAGTAGTGTTAGTTGGGTTGGCGTTGATGGGAGTAATACAGCGTGGCACGTTCCCGGCAGGTGGGATCAAGCAACAACAGTGATGGTACCAGGCAGGGGGGGCCCAGAGGAGGAGGCAGCAAGGTCAACCAGTGTCCCTTCTGTTCCCACACCACTGTCAGGAAAGACCACATGTCAAAGCACATACGCACACACACCGGCGAGAAACCCTTTGTCTGTACGCATTGCCCCCACCGCTCCTCCACTAAATACGCCCTCAACAAACACATTAGGATCCACACCGGAGAGAAGCCCTATAACTGTACGCTGTGTCCGTACCGAGCCACGCAGAAGTCGGCCCTCCAGTGCCATCTACTCAAGCACAAAACATGATTGCCGCGGTAGTAATGCATCACACACTTTGCTGTCAAGTACTCAGTCAAAAAATATACAGAAGAACATTTTTTATAAGTACAGTACTGTACTGTACTGTACGTTGATACAAATTTCAAAAAATATCTTAAAAGTCTATACAGACGACAATTTTTTTATAAATACGTTGATACAAATTTTAAAAATATACAGAAGATTTTTTTTATAAGTACGTTAACAAAAATTTTGTTTCAAGCTTTCCGTTGAAATTTTACAGACTCATTTTTTAAACCCCTCAGACTAAAATGTCGGTCAAGATTTAAAAAAAAACCTGACTAAAATTTTAGAAAAACTTCAATCAAGATTTTCAAATACAGTACATAACTGAGTCAAAACTTCACACCCAAGATTTTAATAGTTTTTTTATTTAATGATAAGACTTTTTAATTCAACTATCAGGGCACCGGTCACAAATTATAGTTACCTGGTAATTATTTCAACATAAAAAAAGATTGTTTCTCAGAGTAAAACTCACATTCCTTTATTTTATTACTTTACACTTGCTTATAACAAGACATTATTTTTTACACTTTTGTACAGAATATATATTAAGGATTTATTGGAAGCTCTATTGTTCAAAGTAAGCATTTTCCAATTGAGTTGTATTTTAAGATAGTTTGTTACAAATTAATCTAAATTTTATTGATGATGTAGGTCTATCTTTTGTAAATAAGGCTGTGGTGTTCAGTGTCCTGCTTTTGGTCATATTCAAAATAATGATAAAGAAAAGACATTGATTTGATTCACCCATAAGAAGTGCCGGTAAATAGATCACAGGTGAATTATTCAAGTTATACATTAGCAAGCAATTCATAAAAGACATACCGGTACAGTATCATGTTGAAATATTACTGTAGTTGTGATGCATTACATAAAGCACAGTTGTGGCTTGAGTCGATACGACCCTGGTGATTCATTTGTAATTTTATAAGTGTTTGTATTGAGAGATTAGTAGTAGATTTTTTGTAATAAACTCTATACTGCTAATGTAAGCTGCCATCATCCCTATATGAATAAGTTTAGATATAAGGCAAATTATATATGTCCTTGTTTATATATCGCACAATGTATGATTAGTTAGTAGACTGTTTTAACCCTTTCACTGTAGAGCATTCTAACATAGTCCTTTAAAAGTACTATTGCATATTGTACATTTTCGCAGTCTGAAATTACATCTTTGAAACTAATTTCAACAATCCTGAGTTAACCCCTACTGTACCAGAGGGTATTACCATAAATGTACCCTCCAGTACCAAGTAATTTGGCCAAAATGGCTTCAGAGTTTAGAGAGAACACCCTTCCACCTCAAAAGATGGAGGAATACTGCCTCTCCTAGCCTGTGGGGGCTTGGATATAAGCTGAGAAGTGTTGCCAAGGTCTTAGAGCAGTGCTCATACGTTGTGGTACCAGGCACCGATCGATACGGGCTGTTAAAAGGACCGCATATTATTGACGGACATTGTCCGTCGCTGGTACTGACGAGTGAGTATTTTACTGTCGGCCAATGTACGTCGCGGGAACAGCAGGTGTTAAGGGGCGTTTCTCATTGATTTTCATGATTCTATAAAATTTGAATATGGCATTAACAAATACAAAATGTCTGTTCGCTTTGCCAGATGCAGATGAGTAGAATGACTTGAGAATCACATGAGAAACTTCTTATCAACACGGGGTTGTCCAAATTAGTTGCAAAATCATTTTTTGGATTGAGAAAAGATTTCATGTGCAATATTTTCATATAAATCACCATGATATATTTCGTAAGTGATAACAGTTTTAACCGCTTCTTAGTTTCAATTTTTAATTTTATTCTTGGTATCATTAGATGATTTTATTCAGTTTAGGAAGGACGTTTTTAAGTCAGGGTTAATTGAGATAGTTTTAACACCTTTTGATTCCTACCTTCTTTTTTGTTTGAAATAATGCCATTTTGCTTTATTCTATCATTCTCCAAATGATTTTATTTTGCTTAAAAGCGACCTCTACGTATCATAGTCTGAACCCTTTCAGGTTTGGGGGTTGCCGTTTAGTATTCATAAATAGAATTTTCTAAATACCATAATTACCTCTCCAAAACTAGTTTTCTGCCCACAACTCGCTCAAAGACAACTGCAGAGGTTGAAGTAACTAAACTAAAGGTTTCTAAATACCCCCAATGGTTACAAAGGTTTAAAGTATCCCTGTAATGACGCAATCACGTCCTGCAGTGCGCGAAAGGGTTAAAGACTAGCTCAATTAAGCCTCTAACACTCACAAGTTCTTCTTAACTATCTTGATAGCGTAATGCATAAGTGCGCGGAATTTCGGTGTGAGTATCCTAGGTTCGAGTCCTTAGAGTGCCACGTGTATTTGTTGATTTCATTAATTGAGTTTAGAAGTAAAGTTGGTTGGTGAACAAATATGAATTAATTAGGTATACTGTACTGTAATACAAATGGAAGTAATCTCATTCAAAGAGCTAATTGTGATAGATTTTATTCCTGTATTTCCTAGAGGCCCCTCTTAAAGCTGAATAAAATTTATGGGTGGTGTCATGAATAAAATAAATACATTCTTTTTATTGAATAATGTTAATACGGTACAGTTAAAATCAATTATATTTCTGTAAATATTGTTCTTCCAAACTGTAATTTTTTACTTCAGATTTTCAATTACAGTTCTTGCGTGAATTAACCCCTTGAAGCTCTGACACGTTTTAGCAGTTTAGTTTTGGCTATCATTAGACAATTTTATGCAGCTTATGAAGGATCTGTGGGTATTAAATTGGTGAAGACTATCTCAATCAACCCTCTGGCTTCCATATACCCTTCCTAATCTGAATAAAATCGTCTTATAATAGCTAGAAAACAAAAAAGAGAAGTGCGTCATCGATCCTCAGAGGGTTAATAGCCTGTGAGTAATACTCTTTGTTCCATGTTATATACCGGTAGTCCGTTCATTCTAGGTTTTTGCCGAACTGTTGATAATTACCCTACAAGTAAACTTTTAACCCCTTCTGTACTGCAGTGTCTTTTTAATTACATTCTAGCTATAATTAGAAGATTTTTGCAGTTTAAAAAGGATCTGTGGTAGTATAAAGGATTAAGTGAAGCCTGTTAATTGCTGCAGGCCCTTTTAAAACTGAATAAAATCTTCTAATAATAGCCAGAATATGGTTAAAAGGATGGCACCGGTATAGAAAGGTTTAAGAGATAAATGTTGATTGTCAGATTGTATAAGAACATTCATTAACCCCTTCTGCACCGGTGATGTACTTTTCATTCTATTCTGGTAACTATTAGACGATTTTGTACAGCTTATGAAGGACGTCTACTCATGCAAAGGCTACAAACTATCTCAATTATTCCTTTTAGCTACCACATATCCTTCTTAAACTGCATAAAATTGTCTAAATATAGCTAGAATAAAGTATAACACACATCGCTGGTACTCAAAGGGTTAACCCCATCATAAGAACAAACATGGAACATCTTTGTAAAGTGATCTCTGCCAGTACAGTATTTTAGGAACACAAATGCATTTTTTTTGCAAGCATTGCCATAACCAAGTATTAAGGGGGGATGGTTCACTTTTGGGGCAATTTTTGCATGTATTCATTATTTTTCTAGTTTCCTCCCTAGACTTTCATAAAATTAAAAAAAAAAAACATCCATTAACTCTTTTAGATTAATTTGTAAATTTTTCGGTAGAAAAATGCTCCGGCCAAAGGCCGGTTCTTCCAACATTACAGGCTCACTAACGTTCGCCAGGGGAAAAATTGACACCTAAATAGCACGAAAGGTCTAAATATTGACGAAGAAATTGGGCGAAAGGTCTTAAAATCGACTAACTAATGGGGCAAGCATCTTAACATCTGAAAACTAATGGGGCTAAACATGAGGGAGAAAGTGGTCCAGAAAACCGGCCCATCCCCCCCTGTAGGATAAGTCAGAACACTCGCATAAAGACAGGTTGTATCCAGACGCCATTTTTCAGTTTTATATCATGCTAGTAACTAATTGTAATGTTATTTTGTTTCATAGGTATGTTTAAGTTAATTAACTTTATTTTGTATATTATTCTAGCTACTCTCAGATGATGTTATTCAGCTTAGTAAGGACCTCGTATCATAATTATGTAAGTGCCAAGAGGAAAATAAATGCTGTACTCATGTGCGTCTAGGTTAGAATTGATTTTGATTAAGTTTTGCGCTCAATATTGTACGAATTGACACCTTTTTATATATATATGTATATATATATATATATATATATATATATATATACAGTATATATACTGTATATATAATTCCCCCGCCCCCCATATGGAAAGTTAAATATGCGATCAAAATTCATGCCAAATGATATACAGTACAGTACAATATACTGTACATTTCATTCTTCAATCGGTGCTTAGTAGATTACAGTATGTTGTACAGTTGTCAAGGCATGAACCTGGGACAAAGACTGTGATGAGCTGTATTTAAACACCATAACAGGTTAATGCATAGTATTAACCCCTTCAGCACCATGATGTCTTTTTACCTCTGATTCTGGCTAAAATTAGATGATCTTTTGTAATTTAAGAAGGACCTATGTTACTATCTATCTATCTCTATCTATTGCCTGACGCCGTGATCCCCGAAGGGGTGGCCACGAACGAACCGCCCCCATGCACCTCTGTCCCCAGTCAGTCGACGCCCCTCCCCCCAACCAGCACCGCCTTCGTTCATGTAGTTCCTCACTCCATCCTTCCACCTCATATTCGGTCTACCTCTCCCCCTCTGTCCCTCCACCTCGCTCTCGTACACCCTCTTAGTCATTCTCTCGCTTTCCATACGTTCCATATGGCCGAACCATCTCAAGTTGTTCCTTTTCACACTTTCCAGCACATCTACCTCCACACCACACCTCCTTCTTACTTCCTCATTAGTCTGTCTATCCCTCCATGTAACTCCACACGCACTCCTTAAGTAATTCATTTCCACTGCTCTCACTCTTGGTCTGAGTCTCTCAACCAACGTCCATGCTTCGCTTCCGTAAGTCAGTGTCGGGATTACCACACTGTCATGCAAGGACTTCTTCACTTCCATACTGACCACCCTATTCATTTTCTTGTTACTGCTTTTAGCGTTCCTACAACCCTCTTCCCCTGTTGTACCCTCTCCCGCACCTCTTCATCCATAGTCCCATCTTTACTCAACACACTGCCCAGATACTTAAAAGAGTTGACGATCTCCATAGCCTGACCGTTCAGCTTCACCTCACACTCTGTGACTTCACCCCTTTCGAAGACCATAACCTTGCTCTTCCCCGTATTTACCTTCAAATTCCGTTTTTCGCACACTGTTCCAAACTCATTTACCAGACCCTGCAACTCCCATTCATTATCACTCATCAGAACTGTATCATCCGCAAACAGCAGTATAGGTAGCTTCCACTCAATTCCCTCCCTTTTCAGCGATACACCACATCCACTGCTCTTGATAGTATTTCTTTCATAACTCCATCCATATATACAGTAAACAACCACGGGGACATCACACACCCCTGTTTCAAACCAACATTCAGGTCAAAGAACTCGCTCTGCTCACTCTCCACACGTACTGCCGCCTTTGCACCCTCATACATGCTCTTCACTGCTTTCAGCAACTTGCCCTCTACTCCGTATATTCTAAGTACTTTCCACAAACCTTTTCTATCCACTCTGTCATAGGCCTTCTCCAAGTCCATAAAGGCAACATACACCTTTTGTTTGCATTCCAGATACTTCTCCACAACACAATTCAGGGTAAAAATCTGATCTACACATCCTCTTCCCTTCCTAAAACCTCCCTGCTCGTCGCCTATCCATTTCTCCGTTCTCACTCTCACTCTCTCAATCACTACCCTACTGTATACCTTCCCTACTACGCTTAGAAGACATATTCCTCGGTGGTTACCACACACTCCTCTTTCCCCTTTGCCCTTATATATGGGGACTATTATGCCAGTCTTCCAGTCATCGGGTGCACTCCCCTTCTCCCATGCTAGTTTGCACATTTTCCATACCCATTCTATCACTATCTCACCACCATACCTCAACATTTCCCCACACACTCCATCTGTTCCTGGTGCTTTCCCCAACTATGTTACTAAGAGGGTTTATTTGAGATCGTATTTACCCCTTTGATTCACATAGGTAGATGATAAACTAAAGAAAATCGTCTAATGGTAACCAGAATATGATGAAATTGACGTAATGGTGGTGAAGGGGTTAATAATGAAAATAAATGGTCTTACCCTCTTCAGACAACATAATTACAAAAGGGCAAGCTCAATTACCCGCCATCAGAACATTGAAGGCCTGTCACTCAGTCATAGAACTTGTATATACTCAGGCACATACATCAGTGATGGGGGTGGCCAACTCGAGACACGAGACCGAACTGAAACAACATTTATCGTTCCAGTTCTTAGGATCCGGGACCACTTTCACGTTCCCTCGCCCCTTTCTCTGTCTCGTCTAGCGACAAGGGGAGGAGGATTGCTAGCCTCCCACCCCCAGAAGGAAAAGTAGGACAGTAAAAGAGACAGACAGACAAACAGCTAAGGATGGGTAGAGGATGCTAAACCTCACTCTGAGTAGTTGGAGCTGGTGGACAAGTTTTGTTACCTAGGATATACCATCTCTGCCGGTGGTGGGGTCGAGGCTGCCACTGTCGCTAGAATTAGATGTGGCTGGGGGAAGTTCAGAGAACTGCTGCCAATTCTGACCATGAAAAGAATGCCTCTCCCCCTGAAGGGAAAGGTGTATGCCTCATGTGTTAGAAGTGCAATGACGTATGCCTCAGAAACATGGGCCGTTAAAGTAGAGGATGTCAACAGAATGGAACGTAATGAGATTAGAATGGTGAGATAGATGTGTGGGGCCAGGCTGCAGGATAGAATAACAAATGATGAGCTGAGGAGACGTTTAGGTATAAAGAGTATTAGAGAGGAGATGCGTACAAGTAGACTGGGATGGTATGGGCATGTGGAGAGAATGGATGAACAAAATTGGGTGAAAAGATGCAGGTCTGTGATGTGGAGGGAGCTGCACCAAGGGGTAGACCGAGGAAGACCTGGGATCGGGACTATACGTGCCGATCTCAAATTAAACTTGACAAGTGAAGCAGCCCTTAACAGGGTTGCCTGGAATGCCGCCATTAGGAAAAGAGACTGAAATTGCACGTATGTGTGGAGCACTCAGTCTTAAAATGTTATGTATGTATGTATGTATGTATGTACTTTGGATAGCACCAGCCCTCAAACTTACCCCACATATATGATCATGCCAACTGTACATAAGATGCCCATTTAGTTATACAGTATTATTGATAGATTAAATGTGATAATTTGTTATGCACTATACTATATGCTCAAACAGTGAAAGGGTTAACACATGAATTAAGTGCTCATATTACTGTACCTGTAAATATACAACTTAAGGTCCAGCGAAACTATTAGTTTTATAAAGTAATTTTTTACCGCACAACCCATAATGAAGGTTTGGATTGTGTAAGACTTTTATATGATTAAAATGTGAGTATTTATAGATTATACCTTTGTCAAAATTGCTAGTAGATGTAGGAATATTTGGTGCATTAGGGCGGTATCACACGGGCGCAAATTTCTTCAAATATTTTCCACAACTTTTATCATTCAGCTTCAGAAATAAACTACTGTACAGTATTTCAAAATTCAGTCATTTATGATAATCAGTATTCATTCCAGTTGCCAGTTCAATACAAAGTATTCTCAGAATGTTGCCATAATATAGTTGCGGATCAAAAGTGGAGGACAAAAGTTCTGGTGTGATAGCCCCTTTAGTGTTAAATTGATAAGCTCTTATATGTACAGTATGTAACTACCCTCTGTAATGGTGTACTCTTTTCACTCAGATTATGCCCTTTTAAGTATATTCTAGCCATCACAATATTTTTGTTATGCTACTTACGTAGGGGGCAAGGGGGCCTTCATCTATGGTGGAGGAAAAAGAATATGCCCCACACATCCTACTGCGTGTCGTGCAAGGTGAATAATAGGGGAGGATGGTGGTAGACTTGTGGACCAACAGCAATTACTAAATAATAAAGCCTAGCTATTGGCGCTGCCTTGGTATGGTCCTGCCGAGAGACTGGTGAGGAGCGGATAAGTGGCACAGGGGACTCTACTAGTCTTACCTGGGCGCTCTTTGGCGTCACTTCATAGTCGGCCACAGTGTTTACATGGCGGGGCAGCGTTGTGGCAGGCCTTCAGTGTTCTAGTTCAAGTTGCCTACTTACGAAGGACAACTTGTAATGAGAGGGTTAATGGAACTGTCTTTATAAATCTATAACTATGAGACATCTTTTCCAAGCCTATTAAATTGTTTTCGTTGGCTAGAATGAAATATAGAGTCGTGATCTGAGTGAAAACGTTAATATGCCACAAGTTACCCAGTAACACTTGCAGCCATATTCTTACAGTCTTCCTGTGCTAGAGGACTCCTTTCTTACTTTTAATTCGCTGTCTATAATCAGATGATTTTACTCAGCTTTGGAAGGCCATGTAGGAATCAGAGGTAATATATATCTCAATTAACCTCTTGACTTCCAAATTCTCCATCCTAAGCTGGATAAAATCATAGATTGATAGCCAGAATAAAACAAATGAAAGGCACCATCTTATCCTGAAGGGGTTAAAAACCTTACCAATGTCAAACTCTTCACAGTCAATAAACCAAGTACTGTACTGTAATTTTTTATCTTTTGAAATTGGCCGATATAAAAGTCTGTTTTTTTAATCAAGACTCGGTTCCCATCTCTCTAAACGATAGACACCACCCTTCGCACTGGTTTCCGAATATGGTCTTTAAGTTGATTTTGGAAAGACTGGTGATTTGCTGTTGTAGACATTTGGTCATACTTTATAATACAGTAATCATTTTCTGGTTATGTTCTATACAGCACAGCAAAACCTTTAACAGTATTATTTTAATTTGATTTTTTATAGCAGAATCAATTATGAATACCTAAACATTAATTTATGTTTGAAAGCTCACAAACACATGTGTGTACATACAGTTTATATATTGGGGATGAAAAAACTGCTAGTTTATTCGCTTTTGTTAACTACTCTATTATAATGTAAAACTTGCAAAATAAACAAACCAAAACTTAGACGAACACAGTAAAAAGACAAAAGAACTTATCAAAATCGCTATGTGGAAACAATGCTTTAGCAAAATAATATTATAAATAAAAGAACACAATCCACCACATAGGATGTACATTACTACGTGAGCAAGTTAATCTGTTTCCCAAGCAAACTAATCGCACACATAACAACGCACTATTGTCACGTTCAAAGAATTAGGGATACAGGTCTCCCTCGATTTACGATTGGGTTACGTTCCTGAAAACCCGATCTTAAGATCTATCTATCTATCTATCTATCTATCTATATATATGCTCAGGCCCAATCCCCATTTTGGGGGTAGCCGACTCAAGACAGAGCAAGAACAGGGAAAACACAAAAACAACATAAAACAAAAAATAAACACAGATAAAAAACACAAACTCACACACATCCAGGTCACCCAGGAGAAGACCCAGAGACCAGGGTTACCAAGGTCGCTCCAGCACTCCCCCGGCCCCTGACCACCCGGAGAGGTTCCGATCTCGGCAGGCAGACATGCAGCGGAGCCAAAGCCACAAGCCCTCCCACCACACTTCCAGGCACACCCTTCATATTAATCGTCCCCCTGGGCCAGGCGCCTGATGGACTATTATCTAGTCGAACTTGCGCCCGACCCCTTACTCCAAAATCTTAAGATCTTAAGATGCTTTCATTAATTTCATTGGAGGTGTTTGGTGTTGTGGTGAAATTAATAAAACATTAATAGCAAAATCATACAGTTAACCCTAAAATTAATGGGGTAAATGGGAATGCGTTCTTGGACCAACCAAAACCCAAACCCAAAGACCTTAAAACCTATAATAATATGGTAAGTCGGGGCATCGGATAGTGAGGGAGACCTGTATGATTGTAGAGCATTTTTATATTGAAAGCTACACCTGCCTGTAAAGTGCTGTAAAGTGCTGTAAAGTGTGTTCCTGAAGATAACACTGGAAGAGACACATTAAGGGGGGTCACTGGCTTTTTTTATCTTTCTCTCCTTTTCTCTCTTTCCCTGGCTTGTATCCATTCGGCCCTATTCAGCCAACTGTTTAACCCTCCAGCCCCGGCTATGTATTATATATATATTCCTCGAAAACCGGGTGTTTTGGCCGAAAAACGTCTAGGCTAGGCTACCGTATATTCGTTAATCAGACTGCTTCCCGCATTCCCGCGCATCCCCAAGCGTAGCTGTGTTATTTACCTGTAGAATGGCATTAAGTAGAGCTCTCTAAGTCAACTGGTTGAGCTGTGATGATGATTTCATTGGAGATAACTTTATGGCCAAAACAGCCACTTTACACCACTTTTCGATACTTAACAACAACATACAGGCACACACGAACAAGCGACGCTCTCCTTCTTGTGGCCGGAGATGCGGAGCGTCGGTCCTGCCGGCTGTTGTTTACATGCGTCGGACCGACGCCTCGCACACCAAGCTCACAGGCTTTGACGTCATGGGTGTTTAAGAGCCCTTCCGGGTAGCTCGTGTATGCTTTTTTATGGGCGTTCAAGAGCCCTTCCGGGAACAGAGGGTTAAAGACGTTTATCTCCATCCAGGTGTCGAATTCTTCCTGGTGAACGATAGCGACCCAGCATTGTATGGAGAAATTCGGCTTTGCCGGAGAAATTTTTCTATCGAAAAATGTACAAATTTAGCTTGCTGTCAAAACAAAAATATATATACAGCATATGCTGGCTCGCTACCACTCACCAGGAAAATATTGACACCTGGATGCGGGTAAATGTCTTTAAACAGTAGGTTGATTGTGGCAGAATGGATACAAGCCAAAGAGAGAGGGAGAGAAAAAGAAAAAAGGCGAGTTGGGCTCCCTTAACGACTGGGGGTGCTTGCTTGGCTAGATGTGATCGTGAAATATTTGTATTATTGAAGCTACATTGTTTTCCTGGCGATAAATACAGTACGTGTATTAGAAATTTTCTCTCTTCTAAGTTCTGTTGTTTTATCTCTCTTTTAGCTGTCTTGAGAACTTCTTTTAGCCACTTTATATAAGTTAGGTTTAATTTTTACTTTTTTCTGACAATCCGTTTCCTTGTTTGAAGGCATTATGTTCAGAACTCCTCGAGTCCTCTTAGGAAACAACAGTGTGTAAATTGAATGACTTGGAGATAAAATAGATAAAAGAGTGAGGGGTACAGTACAAATGATTTACAGTAACTTTAAAGATGTTCTGCGATGGTTATCCTTTAGGGAGAGCTTAAATGGTTAGGTATAGTACATTACTGTATACCAATATAGGACTGTAGTCTATACAACTGCATAAAGCCATCACCTGAGTACTATTCCCATTTTTTCTCAAGGTATGCGGAATACAGTGTTTCATGGAGTAGCACTACTTAACCCTTCTTGCCCGGGCTCGCCTTCCAAAGGACAGCATTCAGATGCGGGCGATCTGGCCGAAAAACGTCGTAATAGGCCTAGCCCTATCTTTGTTATTTTATCTGCTAGAGAATTCACACACATCTCAACACGTAGCCCTGTTTCGTATCTGTAGACTGGAGTTAAGTAGAGCTCTCTAGGTCAACTGGTTCAGTTGTGATGACGATTTCCGTGGAGAGCAATTTTCCGCGAATTTAGCAATATCGGACAAAAACAAACACTAATCTTGTTCTACAAAACAATAACAACAAAAGTCCAACTTCTCCTTCTTGGTTTTGAAGGTGCGCGTCGCTCCGACCGGCTTTGTTTACATACGGTTCGACGCACAGCTTTCAAACCACGCTTAATACACACCCGGGCTCCTGCCCATCTGCCGCGATGTCATTTTAAAATACTGCCCGGGCAGGAGGGGTTGTTGTTGTTGTTGTTGTTCCTCAAGCTGCCTGGCCGAACAGCCCCAAGGCCCCGAATAAGGCCAAGGCCATAATCGAGCGCCCCCAAAGAACCCTCCCTGCCGACCACAATAAAGCCTGGGTGACCGAAGCCACTCCATGGCGGGGAGCTAAGGAGGGTGCGGAAACGCCCGGGAAACCAAAGCCCCACCCAGGGCCCTGTGCCCCTCAGCAATTATGAAGAGAAAGTTGAGGGCAAAGGAAGAATGTGACGCTTTGGCTTCCAATCATGGTAGATTGGGAGGTCAATCCACGTTAGAGACGCCGTCACTTGAGATCTAGAAAATATATAAGTAAAAGGAACAGTCAGAGTAAGCTATGGGTATGGCAGAGATCGCTCAGTTCTCACTCTGATAGACCAGCCCATCACCACATGACTAGAACCCAATCCTCTCAGCATCAGCTAGGAAAGGCCCTAGAAAGCCGCCTTAGGCGAGGGGATAGCTCCCCTATTTCAGCCCCTTTCGGGGTTGGGCACCCGCCTGGCAGGAGGGGTTAAGGCCTACTATAGATTTTTAAACTTAACGTGGAGGGAGCTGCCCCAAGGGATAGACCTAGAAAGACGTGGGATCAGGCTATACCCTCTGATTTCTATTTTAAAACATGACAAGTGAGGCAGCTATGAACAGGGCTGCCTGAAACGCCGCTATTAGGACGCAAGACTGAAACCGCACCTCGTCTTCAAATTTATGTATGAATGTTTATATAAAAAGAGAGAAGAAAGGTATAATAATATTCAGCGTAGCTATCAACAGATTTGCTTAGTAACTTAGTTAATTTGTCTGTTCTCCCTGAAACCTATTAGTTCCCTGTTTATAAGTATCTATTTGTCAGACTTGATTGTTATTATGTTAGCAATTATTCTCATTATTTGTGTTAAGGAAATCTATTTGGTTAAAAGCTGTTACATGTATATAGAACTATCAAATGAAAAACAGTTACAAGATAGTTTTACAAAGTTAATTCTTTATATTGAATTACAATACAAAGATTATGTATTGATATGGAAGCTATTAATTGTTTACATAATTTTTTAGAGCAGCTCTCAAGACAAATATGTATCCTTTCATATATTAATAGGCTATATTGTAAGTCAAGTAAAATTTGATTTGAAAAATATTTAAAATAGTCCCTGTAGAAATGAAATTTATGTAAACTGTTGAAAGGAAAATAATACTGTACATGGCATTAAACTGGACTGTTATATTTATTGATATTTACTGATGGAAAAACTGGCTTATGCTGTGTGAGAGGACTAAAGCGAGAAAAATTAGTGCTGACATTATATTGTTATCTGTAATAAATAATATGACAGAAATAGGAAAATAGTAGGTGAAAGTACTGAAGCGCAGCCTTCCCTGCAGGTTAGGGTGTTGGACTGTGATGATGGTGGGGGGAGGACTGTCGGCAGCAAACTCCACCAGTGCCCCTTCTGTAGTCATACCACAGCTAGGAGAGACCATATAGTCAAACACATACGCACACACACCGGAGAGAAACCCTTTAGCTGCAGCCATTGTTCATACCGCTCGGCCACCAAGTATGCGCTCAGTGACCACATGAGGACTCACACTGGGGAGAAACCGTACTCATGCTCGTATTGTTCGTACCGCGCGTCACACACTGCCACTCTGCGCTATCATATGATCAAACATCATTCATGACAGAAAAAAAAAGCTTGGAAGAATTAAATTTTAATTTCCTCATACTACGTAAACATACACATTGGAGAGAAACCATTTAATTCCAGCCATTGTTGGACTTGTCTCACACTGCCACTCTATGCTATCTTCTGGTCACAAACTTCACTCATAATAGGAACATATCCTTGACAAATTTGTGTTGAGTTTCCTCTCCTTTTAGTAAGCTCCACTTTTGCATAAATGACATTCTTATATAGGTTCTAATCTCCGGACTGCCACATGTGTTTGTTAATTTCATTAATCGAGTTTAGGAGTAAAGTTGGTTGGTGGAGAGAACATAATAATTCATGGAAATACAGTACAGTACTGTTTAAGGGAAGCCTGAACATAAAGGCAGTGCTACATCATAGTTTCAGAACTGAAACCAGTTTCTTAAATGCTAAAATTTGCTCCTATGAAAAACAAAACATATCAATAAATAAAATAAAATTTGCTGTAAACATTAATTTAGTACAGTATATCTGACTACTGTACATTGATTTAGTACAGTATATCTGACTACTGTACATTGATTTAGTACAGTATATCTGACTACTGTACATTAATTTAGTACAGTATATCTGACTACTGTACATTGATTTAGTACAGTATATCTGACTACTGTACATTAATTTAGTACAGTATATCTGACTACTGTACATTGATTTAGTACAGTATATCTGACTACTGTACATTGATTTAGTACAGTATATCTGACTACTGTACATTGATTTAGTACAGTATATCTGACTACTGTACATTAATTTAGTACAGTATATCTGACTACTGTACATTGATTTAGTACAGTATATCTGACTACTGTACATTGATTTAGTACAGTATATCTGACTACTGTACATTAATTTAGTACAGTATATCTGACTACTGTACATTGATTTAGTACAGTATATCTGACTACTGTACATTGATTTAGTACAGTATATCTGACTACTGTACATTGATTTAGTACAGTATATCTGACTACTGTACATTAATTTAGTACAGTATATCTGACTACTGTACATTGATTTAGTACAGTATATCTGACTACTGTACATTGATTTAGTACAGTATATCTGACTACTGTACATTGATTTAGTACAGTATATCTGACTACTGTACAGTATAATTGTAGTGTAATTTGTATTGAATTAAGCAAATATTCTAAAACCTTGTTAGTTTTACAAAATTATAAGAGTTTACTGTCATTGAAGGGTGAACAGGTACAGTCGCACTAATAAGTCATGTCTCGGCACCAAGTATGTTTTGATCAATAATTGGTATCAGCAATATCCAAGCTTCATTTCTTCATATCGAGTGAAATATACAAAAAAAATCCAACACTTGCCCACCCTATTCAACATCTGACAGACATTAATACAGCACAGAGCAAGCCAAACGTAATGACAGCTGGGACATGACTTATTAGCGTGACCGTACGTCGTTTATAATAAGGCTTGCATAATACAATTGTTTGGCGTAATTTTCAGACATCATTATGTCTGGCTAATAAATAAATTTTATTTAGATTGGAAAAAAAGATCTGTTAAAGGAAAATGATCTGTCAATCATTGAATTTGTGCAAAAGTGGAGATTTTTCTTTTCACATTTATTGATGTAGATTCATTAACATATTTTCCATGATCCTTCTAAGTTGTAAACATAAGTCACAATATTTGGCCATGTCGTTTTATATACAGTATATATATTGAATATATTTATAAGAAGAGTAGGCTTAAGGTGGACATTATTTGATACTCATGAGCATAGGTACAGTATTTATATTAACATTTTTATGGTCACTATCGCACCACATACTATTAGTTTAGTAAAGATTTTTGTAACCATATTAATAAAATAAGATTAACAGATAAAGATATTTTGATGTATTTCTTTTATTCCTGTATTATTTTTCGATATAAGAATGTATCTTACCCCCATGGGGTAAGGACCCCCATGGGGTAAGGACCCCCATGGGGTAAGGACCCCCATGGGGTAAGGGGGCCTTCATCTAATGGTGGAGGAAAAAAAGAATATGCCTCGCGCATCCTACTGCGTGTCTTATAAGGCGACTAATAGGGGGGATGGCGATAGACTTGTGGACCAACAGCCATTACTATGCAATAAAGTCTTTATCTTAGCACTGTCTTGGTATGGCACTGCCGAGGCTGGTGGGGCGCGGACAGGTGCCACAGGGGACTGAGTCTTACCTGGGCACTGTTTGGCACCACACCTGTGTCGGCAACATGAAAAGTGTACTCTTATCATAAGTGGTATAAGAGATAACTTCTAAATGTTCTCTTACTTTTCTATATAAATTTATGAGCTGCTAGATTGAAAACAATTTGATAAAGTTTAAGGGGGTAGTGCTTGTTTTGGGGGCTATTAATTAATTTATTCATTTATTTTTTAGTTTCCTCGCTAAACCTCCATCAAGTTTAAAGAAACACCCCCCTTCAAGATAAATTTGTACATTTTTTGATAGAAGAATGTGCCGGCCAAAGGCCGGTCCCTCATGAAAATTACAGGCTCGCTAACGCTCGCCAGGAAAGAATCGACGCCTAAATGGCATGAAAGGTCTTGAAATTGACAATGAAATGGGGCGAAAGATATTAAAATTGCCAAACTAATGGAAGGAACGTCTTAAAATCTCAAAACTAATATTCTAAACATGAGGGAGAAGGAGGTCCATAAAAAGCGAGTATTACCCCCTTCAGCTGAACATAATTTTTGTTTATCCACTTCAACATATTTTGTTACTCGGAAGCCAAGATTATAATATCCACCATGAAAATGTTAGGACACGACTCACTAAGGTGGACTTCCACAAACACTTATCCAACATTACTTTCGGTCTGGCAGTTTTCTGTAATATAGTTGTTATAATGTAAAACTTGCAAAATAAACAAACCAAAACTTAGACGAACACAGTAAAAAGACAAAAGAACTTATCAAAATCGCTATGTGGAAACAACACTTTAGCAAAATAATATTATAAATAAAAGAACACAGGACGATTTACCATCAGTATACAGTATATTTATAATGATGTCTGGAAATCATAACTCCCATCCTTTTATAGTTTGAAAATACTTAAGCATTCAAGCTGATTGACCAACCATTTGGGAAGAGTCAAGCCGCAAATAGGTGTGGAAATTTACAGCCTGTTTGCTCTATCCCCTACAAGAGGCTCGGGGCCACAACTTATATGCACGTCATAATTAATGCACTATTTGCCTATACATCTACAATGTACTGTACTGTAAAAGAACCTTGAAATGTTGCCAGAATGAAGTTCCTGATCAAAAATTGCCCAGAAAAAACTGTGTGTATGGTGGCGCTAATATGTCATGTCTCAGCTGTCATTACGTTTGGCTCGCTCTGTGCTGTATTAATGTCTGTCCGATGTTGAATAGGGTGGGTAAGTGTAGGAACGTGGTTGTATATCTCACTCAAAAAGAAAAAAATCATATGTAAATATTGCTGATACTAATTATTGATCAAAACATAATTGGTGCCGAGACATCACTTATTAGGCCGATTGTACATTAAACTTACCGTAATTTTTTTCTGACATATGACACATGCTTCGATGATTTTAAAACTTTGTACAGTATACACGTATGCATATTTACCGCTTCATCCACCTGTTGGAAAACTTAGTCCGTTAGCAGCTGATTTCTTGATACCTGTAATTGAGAAAAAAATTAGAAACTGCTTTGTCTCTGCATTATATTGATACCGGAACAAGTTTATATAATTACCAACAACTAGCTGAGGAATTAAAATGGTTACTAGACGATTTCCTGCCATCTAAGAAAAAACAGACTACAGTATATGAAATGGAAATATCCTGTTAAACCTTGTTTCATTCACTGCAATCTGTTGATTGTTAGTGAATTGCATGCAACATTACTGTCCCAATTATTTATTTTGTATTGATTTTAGCATGTACTATATTTGTTTACTTTGTAGATTTGCATAATTAGACAACATTTCTGGTTTGCTTAATTGTGTTTAATTTTTTTTAGTACAGTACAGTACAGTATTTATTTGACAAAGGTATTATCAAGCTAGTGTAATGAAAGTTTTAGCATTGTTATACACCTGGAAAAAAAATGAAAGTGTTCAATTGTGTATATTGTACATTGATAATACTGTTTCCATAACTTGGGAGGAAGTCTTTTTATTGTGAAAAAATAACTAAATTATATTACTATGAATAAAACAAAACTAACCCAAATACAGTAAAGTTAAATATTTGTACTGTTTCAAATATTTGTGTACATTTATTGTTTTAATTTTTGAGGAATATGTATCCATTGCTCATAATATTGAGTGTTTAAACACATTATTGATATGCTTTTGTAACAAATTGAATAAACCTCCTCGATTGTATAATGATAGTAATAATCAGAACACAAAAACATTGTATTGCACATGTGTATGTTGCTCCCTTGATTTGCTGTGCATGCTCATGATTTGTCCAATTAACTTTTAAAGACTAAGTTTGTAGCTTTGATTGTAAAATGAGGAATAACTAAGCTAGGCATTCCCTGCAGGTTGAACAAAACAGTGATGGTGGTGTTGGTGGGAAGAGTAGCGGGAGAGCAGCAGTCAACAAGGTTCACCAGTGCCCGTACTGCAAATATTCCACTGACAGAAAAGACCACGTCATAAAGCATATTAGGACTCACACTGGGGAGAAACCTTACACCTGTCACTGTTGCACATACAGCGCCACAACCAAGGATAAACTGATCTCACACTTCCGCACACATACGGGGGAGAAACCCTTCTCCTGCCCCCACTGTAGCTATAGTGCCACAAAGAAGGACAAACTTAGGCAGCATATTCGCACGCACACGGGGGAGAAACCATTTAATTGCTCCCTTTGCCCTTTCCGATGTTCAACTAAGAATACACTGAACAATCATCTGCGGATTCACACTACGGAACATCGGTAGATCACTGAATCAGTTGAAAAATAATCAACGGTAGGCCTAAACAATCAGTTAATCAGTAGAATAATAATTAAATTAACTACTGAACATCGGTAGGCCCAGACGATCATTGAATCAGTTGAAAAATAATCTGTGAATTAAATACTAAACAACGGTAGGCCTAAGCAATCAGTTAATCAGTAGAATAATCATTAAATTAACTACCGAACATCGGTAGGCCTAGACGATCGAGGAGTCCAGTTCAATGCCTGCTTAAAGATGAGAGAAGCTTCTTGATGTGTAAAGCTGAAGACCTTTTGTTATACATGCATCTTCAGTTATTATTCTTTATTTATTTGATTGTACCTGTTCTTTGTTTTTGCTTTAATCATATGTGTTGGAAAGGTAGTTAGTGTTTTATTTATACCACTGTGTACGGCTGACTTAGTTGTAATGCCAATGTCAGTGTTTTAAGTTATTACATTTAGCACTTAAGTTTATTTTATACTGTACTACTAAGTTTATTTTATACTGTACTGCTAAGAGGCATGCTGTTAGGTTCTATAGTGACTGCTCAATGTATTCAAATGTTAAACTTTAAAGATAATCAATAAATATGTTACTTGATTATCTTTGAAGTTCTTGCATGTATAGTCTATTCGCTGTAAGTAGGCGAGCAATCATGAACTCTAACCTCTGTAACTAAAAAACGACTAGTGTAATTGAGCTAATATTTTTACCATTTGGGAAGAGTCAGTCAAGGAATAGATGTGAAAATTTACAGCCAAGTTGCTCTAGCCCTTTTGGAGTTACAGAGGATAGAGGTCATGATTTTTCGCCTACTTACAGCGAATAGACTATAGTTACAGTTCACTTAACATTACAATAAAGACATATGCTAACCCATGATGTACCAGGGACGTCCATTTCATCATATTCTGGCAACAATTAGACAATATTATTCAGCTTAGAAAGGACCTCTAGCCATAATAAGGCTTCAAACTATCTCAACCTACCCTTTTAAACTACCACAGATCCTTCCCAAGCTGTATAATCTCGTCTAAATAAAGCCAGAGTAAGATATAACATGCGTCACTGGGACTCAACGGGTTAAGTGTAATTTAGTTCATTGTCTAGGTTAATATAGGCAATTCTCACTTAAAGATGATAGATCCACTGCTGAATCTGATGTTTGGGTGGTGTAATTTGAGAACGCTTTATTTTTGCATCGTTGTCCCATTGCATATGGAATGATGATGCAATTATACAGTGTTGTTAGAAAAGTACATCAGAAAAAGTGCCAATGGATCCATCGTTAAGGGGGGGTCACCTGCTTTTTATGTCTCCTTTTCTCTTTCTCTGGGTTGTATTCATTCGGCCCCATTTAGCCTACTGTTTTAAGACATTTATCCCCATCCAGGTGTTGATTTCTTCCTAGGGAGCGATAGCAAGCCAGCATTGTATGGAGAAATCCGGCTTTGCCGGAGAAATTTTTCTATTGAAAAATGTGCAAATTTATCCTGCTGTCAAAAACGTTTTAAAAAATATGTTCGCTTACTACCTCTCGCCAGGAAAAAATTGACACCTGGATGGGGGTAAACATCTTAAAACAGTAGGCTGAATGGGGCCGAATGGATACAACCCAGAGAGAGAGAGAAAAAAAACCCGATGTGGTCCCCTTAAGTGAGAAGTACGGTCGTGGCCTGGAATAATGTTATGACACTGATGCAACACTAAGTACCAACTGGTTTGATTTTACTAGTTTATATTGGCTTTCACTAGTCACGGTTCACTGCCTCGAGCCATAAATATAGACTCATTGGCTCTCACTAGTCAATGTCTGTTGGCTTCAGCCATATACAATGTACAGTACAGTTTATCTAATTATTGGCTTTCACTAGTCAATGTCAAGCCACAATATTACTTTACACTAGTAAATTTTCACCGATTACTTTTCACTAGTTAAATATCTACGATTACTTTTCAGTATAGTAGTCAATTTTCACTGACTGATTTTTGTGTTAAAGAAGTGGTGCATTATTCCCGGCCTCGACTGTACCCGTATGTTAGAACCAGACTGATGATAGTAATTAAGCTAGGCATTCCCAACAGGTGGAACTGATCAGAGAAGGCTCCAAGGCTAGCAGGACCGGAGCCGGCAAGAAGTTACACCGCTGTTCTTACTGCAAATATTCCACAGATAGGAAAGACCACTTGACCAAACACATACGTACCCACACCGGGGAGAAGCCCTATAACTGCACCTATTGTTCCCACAGCGCCACCACTAAGGACCGCATCATTCAACATGTCCGCATACACACGGGCGAAAAACCCTTTACGTGCCCCTTCTGCTCTTACTGCGCCATAAAGAAAGACAAACTGAAGCAGCATATCCGCAAGCACACGGGGGAGAGGCCCTTCCCATGCCCCTATTGCCCATTCCGATCCTCCACCAAAAATAATCTGAATAACCACATCAGGATCCACACTGGGGAAAAGCCGTACTCATGTCCGAGCTGCCCTTACCGTGCCTCACAACGATCCGCAGTCAAGAGTCACATGTTAAAGCATCACAAATAAGAAGCCTGAGAAAGTGTACAAATTTCTAGTCAGTAATTTGTATTGAATGGAATCTTTGTTTATATTATACAGGTCTCCCTCGATTTACGATTGGGTTACAGTCCTGAAAAGTTTATCTTAAATAGAAAAATCGTATAGCAAACCCTAAGACTAATGGGGTAAATGGGGATGCGTTCTGGGACCAGCCAAAACCCAAACCTAAACACCTACAAACCTATAATAATATTGTAAGTTGGGGCATCGAATAGTGAGGGAGACCTGTATTAACATTATAGTACAACTTGGAAGTACATGTGCAAACATTCACAATCTTATATATTCCTAGGGTTGCATTCAAATTGAAAAGAGGCAATACAATGTTTTGGATGCTCGCAATACATAAAATGTTACTATATTATATTTATTTATTATTAATTGTAAGTAACCTTGAATGTGCCAAATACAGTATTACACGTCACATTGACATTACAATTTAAGGACCCAAAGATAGTATCAAAGTGCAAAGCAGAATTCTTAGATAGTCATTTTCTGTACCGGTGCTTTTGCAGTATTAAACAAAACAACCATCATAGTACAATGTTCAATATGTTCAAAGTACCTGTAATACTCTTGTTACTAAGTTGTGGAATATTTGAAGTATGGATATGGCATGAGAATAGAATACCAAGAGAAATTAGTCATAGGTAAAGTTAATGGTAATTTAACAAGTGTAGAAGGAACCTGGTAGTTTTGTGTATTATTTAGGATGAAACATTGCTGACAGTGATTCAAGTACACCCTAGTAATAGATATAAAGAAACGGATGCATATCTTTGTGAAAGTCATGTCATAAACTGTAACTCTAATATAACTTGATTTAGGTATAATTTCTCTGTAAGGGACTCTTTCTACTTAGTGTAGTTTGTTCCAATCATTCACATAATAGAGAAATGTTATATTGGTTCAACGCACAGAGATTGAACGTGGCTGTTTCTGTACAAATGTTGTAATTTTCCATAAAAAGGTACAATAACGTGTCAGAAAAATCCGCTAGCTGTCAGTGGAGATTCGAACCCAAGTTTTTCAGACGAGAGCCGTGGGTGATAACATGTACAGTAATCTACTCCGACCAGAGATGATCCAGAGCGTTGTGCCCTGGACTCTTCTCTAAAAGACCGGGATTGGAATCCCCTCTGGTAGTAGCAAGTGAAAATATTGTAATGCTACCCTTTACACGACTATAATTTGTTTTACCTGACTGATAAAAATCAAGGTGATTACTACTGAAAGCTTAGCAGTCTACAAGTTTAGAAGACATTGAATTACAGTACATGTACTCTGAATTCATAGAAGTTATACAGTACAGTACTGTACTGTACTTGACTTTCACAAAAGTATAGCGTCTGTCAAGCAGCACCAGTTTTTATTTTGTCACAGCTGTAAGCATGTTGATTGTAAGTTGCCAAAATCTCCTATAAGTGATATGTGTCTCGTCACCTGCATGTAGGAACACAAATATGATGTACAGCACACAAACATTAAAATATTTAATTGTAAGGTTATAAAATGTTCGCAAAAATAGCTGCATATATTTGTGTAGATATCAAAGATACTACCATACTAATGCTGGCAATGTAATCATGGACATTATATTATATTTACATATTTAAAACTGAAATTGAAGGAAACTGCAACACACTTACATAGCATTTTAATACCTTACTCTGATGCAGGAAGAAAGCCAGTCTTTACCCATGGTTTTGTATACACCTTAACCCCTTTTTTACCCATGATTTACTTTTCATTATATTCTGGCAACTACAAGATGATTTTATTGAGCTTAGGAAGGACTTATACCCATTAAAAGGCTACAGACTATCACAATTAATCCCTTTAGCTACCTTATATCCTTCCTAAGCCTCATAAAATTATCTAAATGTAGGTGAAGTGAAATGAAATAGACGTTGCTGGTACAAAAGGGGTTAGAAATATAATTTAGTTAAGATTAATTTATTGATGGAGTAATAATGTACATGGAGTTGAAGTTGAGTGATGATTTGTCCAGTTATGGTAATATCTTTAATGCAGTCAAACTGAGATTATTTTTATTAATATATAAATTAGCACACCGTTCTAGTGCTCAATGGTACAATATATGAAGGTCACAATAGTAATTAATTGGATTACTAGATTAGATACTTGTAGATTAAGTACAGCCATGTAATATGAATTTTGTACTCTTTTATGTATAGTGTTTGGACAGATTATAGTCATGCATAGATTATAGTCATGCATAGATTATAAGTACTGGTTAGGGAAAATCATTTTTGGAAAGCATAGTTTGGATTGTAATCTATGTACTGTACTGTACCACTAAAGTTGGTGCATTAAAAATGTTGCTAAATTACTATGACGTACAGTTAACAACACCAAACAGCTATCTAATGATAATGTACGACAGGTTGGGAGAGCGGTATCCTGACCAGGATTCGAACCCACTCACTCCAGGTATATTTGGGAGAGTCATGTTCCTACACTTACCCACCCTATTCAACATCTTACAGACATGAATACAGTACAGAACGAGCCAAACATAATGACAGCTGAGACATGACTTATTAGCGCTACTGTACAAAGTGCTTTTATTTCAAGTGAGATATACAAACATGTTCCTACACTTACCCACCCTGTTCACCAATGACAGACATTAATACAGTACAGAGCGAGCCAAACGTAATGACAGCTGAGACATGACATATTAGCGCTACCGTACAAAGTGTTAGATCTTAGATGCTAGTTTAATAGAGTTGATGCTATATTGGTGTACAGTAAAACTCATACTATAGTCTAATTGCTGTAAGTAGGCGAGAAATCATGACCTCTAACCTCTGTAACTCAAAAACGACTAGAGTAATCAAGCTAATTTTTCGACCATTTGGGAAGAGTCAGTTAAGGAATAGATGTGGAAATTTACAGCCAATTTGCTCTAGCGCTTTTTGAGTTACAGAGGATAGAGGTCATGATTTCTCGCCTACTTACAGCAAATAGATTATAGTAACAGCCTGAAAACTTGGCATATTCTGCAAGATCGTACTGTTTAGTATTGCTCTTAGAAAATATTGAGTGATAGTTTAAAAAAAGGCAATGTGACACAAGTGCTTTTTCCGACAATTATTTTTTGGCAATCCGGTTTTGCTAGCTTCCGAATGAAAACTTGGGTAGATATTCTTAGACCTGCCAAAACACAAACACAAACACCTAAAAACCTATAATAATATTGCAAATCTGGGCATCGGATAGTGAGGGAGACCTGTATTCAAAATTGTCGTAAAAAGTGCTAGTGTGATTCTGCCTTCCTACTTTCCCTCCAGACCATGTGATACACCACTCACTCAGTACACACAGCCAACAAATAAATTCTGCCTAGTCTGTAACAGGAAAAGAGAACATTCATAGCAAATCTCTTTATTGACAATATATGCCTGCAATTCTTGCCTCACACACTTATATACTGTATATATATATATATATATATATATATATATATATATATATATATATATATATATATGTATATATAGTATATATATATATATATACCGTATATATATATCTGTATATATATATATATATATATAGAGTATATATATATATATATACAGTATATATATATATATATATACAGTATATATATATAGTATATATATATAGTATATATATATATATATATATGCATATACTTAGTGACACTTCTAAATTCAGTAAAGTTTCTGATAATAATATATATATATATATATATATACTGTATATTTATATATAATTAATTATCTACTGTACTGTACTGTAATTATACTTTTTATTTAGTCACAGATATCTTATACAAAATTGATTAGTCAGTGGGTTGTACAAAAAGTTTATTTTAAAATTCTGAGCCATTGAATTTTTATGAACTTGTTGAATACTCCTGATTGTGAGTGAAATACTTTTCAGTACAGATTAACTTGGTAGGGGGACCATAAGAGGGCTGATTTTGGGCGGAATGATCATGTTTCTCACCCAGGGTGTCAAACCGGAGCAATTTTGTTTGAAGAATTGAATGAATGTGAGGAGGAATACAAGAAAATTAACAAGGAATAGCATTGTTTACGCCATTAACTCACTTCCAAAGACATACACTTAACTACTGTACAGTATAGCCTAAACCATAATTTTATCTTTACATATAAAATTGTAAAACTTGCATAAATACAAACCAAAACTTGGACAAAGACAATATAAAGGCAAAAGAGCTAATCAACATCGCTATGTGGAAACAACGCTTTAGCAAAATAAAATTATGAAATAAAAGAACACAATCCACCACATAGGGTGTACTGTACATCACTACATGAGCAAGTTAATCCGTAAATAAAAGGGCACAATCCACCACATAGGGTGTACTGTACATCACTACATGAGCAAGTTAATCCGTAAATAAAAGAACACAATCCACCACATAGGGTGTACTGTACATCACTACATGAGCAAGTTAATCCGTAAATAAAAGAACACAATCCACCACATAGGGTGTACTGTACATCACTACATGAGCAAGTTAATCCGTAAATAAAAGAACACAATCCACCACATAGGGTGTACTGTACATCACTACATGAGCAAGTTAATCCGTTTCACAAGCAAACCAATCAGCGCACTATCGTCACATTCAAGGAATTAGTCAATTATAAATACTAAAAATAATAAACTCGTATTTGGTTTGACACCCTGTTCTCATCCATATGATATCCCGGTGTGACAGAATTGCAGAATATATACAGCTCTCCCTCGATTTACGATTGTGTTACGTTCCTGAAAACCCGATCTTTAATAGAAAAATCATATAGCAAATCCTGAAATTAATGGGGTAAATAGGGATGCGTTCTGGGACCAGCCAAAACCCGAGCACAAACCCCTCAAAAACCTATAATGCAGTAACTCATATTTTTTCACCAACCAACTTTAATTCTAAATGCAATTAATGAAATCAACGAATACATGTGGCACTCCAAGGACGAACCTGGGATACTCACACCGAAATTCCGCGCATTTATGCATTACACTATAAAGATATCATAAATTGGGGCATCGGATAGCGAGGGAGACCTGTAATGCTGCTGTGGTAAAATATCACTACAGGTCTCCCTCACTATCCGATGCCCCGGTTTACGATATTATTATAGGTGTTTGGGTTTGGATTTTGGCTTGTCCCAGAACGCATCCCCGTTTACCCCATTAATTTTAGGGTTCGCTATATTGATTTTTCTATTTAAGATCTGGAACGTAACACAATCGTAAATCGAGGGAGACTTGTATTTAGCATTGAGTGTGACCGCCGCTGTGTTTGTGCCTTGAAAGTGCCCGTACATTTGAGCCTTGGTCTACCTACACCAGTTTGGATTTTTATCTATCTATCTACAGTATATACTCGGCCCAATCCCCACTTTTCCTTTTTTTTGGGGGGGTGGGTGGGGGGGGGGGTCAAGACAGACATTTTGGATTTGACTCATCTTTATTAACCCCTTCTGTACTGGCGGTGTCTTATTTAGTTTCATTCTAGCTGCTGGTAGATGCTTTTGTTCAGTTTAAGAAGGATCTGTGGTATTAAAAATGGTTAAGTGAGAGTTCAAAGCCTGTTAATTGCTGGGGTCCCTCTTTAAATTGAATAATTAATAAAGTTTTCTATAAAAAATATACAAATTTAGCTCGAAAGGTGGTCTTGGGGGTGTTTTTCTAAGCTTGATGGAGGTCTCAGCAGCACACTGAAAACCTCCCTTTAAAGTGTTTGTGGACTAGATAATCTAATTTTTTGTACTAGGTTGCTTAGTGAACAGTTTTGTAATTCATAATCAACTTAAAAGGTTAAGCAGCTTCGATTGAGTACAAATATGCACTGAATTGCATTATTTAATCTAGAAACAGAGTATATTGCAATAAATATAGGGCCCATTTAGCTTCTGCAAGGATGTATCCATAGATGTAATCATTAAGACTTACTGTTAATGTGTACAGTACAGAATAATGTACAATTGCGCTAATAAGTGATGTCTCGGCACCAAGTATGTTTTGATCAATAATTGGTATCAGCAATATCTAAGCTTCATTTCTTCATATCGAGTGAAATATACAAACATGTTCCTATGCTTACCCACCCTATTCAACATCTGACAGACATTAGTACAGCACAGAGCGAGCCAAACGCAATGACAGCTGGGACAGGACTTATTAGCGCGACCGTACACTGTATCTTTCCCCTCTCTTTTGCCATCAATTCTTTTAGCACAATAGGCTATACTGTACGTTTGATAATTTGTCTACAATGTCAAAATTTTATTCAGCTATATAATTACTCTTGCAGTCAAGACTCAGAGAGGTTATTTATACAAAATAATATGCAGTAATCAACTTCAGTCATGTACTGATTAAATGTATGGAAGTGTTTGTTAAATAAGCCTATTTAATGAGTTTGAGTCCTTTTTAGTTACATACATACTGTATGCATTTTTAAGGCATGATTGATAGATGTCAGTACTGTTATGTTATGTTGCTTTTAAATTCAACTACCTGATATAGTACTTTTTGTGAAATTATATTGCAGTATTGTACACTCTAGCATTTCATTTGTTGTAAACGCACCAAATATTGGTTATTATTCTTTTTAACCAAGTGATTGAAAGGATAAAGTATTATCTGTGTATAATTAGGCCTATGCAATGATTTTGCAGCCAAACAGATGTATGTGCAATGTTATATGAACATCAATCGTTAAGTTATTCTTCATGAGATTTACTAGTTAAAAATTATCAAAAAGAATAATTTCTTCATTTGTCATATTTTCATTAAACCTGGTGATTTCCAATTTTCTACACCCTAAAATGGTCAAAAGGTCTAGTCAGAAAGCATGTTGCCATTAGTCACATCGCTTATTGTACTTTAATTCATTGTTCATCATAGAGCTATATGTGTGAGTGCACTTAAAGAGAGTTTAACATCACCTTCATTTCGGAGCATGTATGTCTATCTATAAACATTTGGTAAGATCATTCGGCTTAGTATATGTGTACGTTCTGATTGTTATCATTACATCTTTGACTTTGGTATGTGTGCATTGGAAAATATTACGAGCTTTCTATCTTTTATTATTCATATACAGTATGTCTGCAATTAAAGATTGTTAGCACAGTTGATTAATGTTTCTTGTTTATGTTACTTTTAGGGCTAGGGTAATTATCTCCATGATCTCAACAACTAAATTATGAATGTCTGTGTTTACTCTTCTAGCTGGGGGTAACGTTCACCCTTTCTGTACCGGCGATGTCTTTTAAATTATATTTTTGCTATATTTAGACGACTTTGTGCAGTTTAAAAAGGATCTGTGGTACTAAAAAAGGGTCAAGTGAGATAGTTCGAAGACTGGTAATTGCTGGAGGCCCTTTTTTAACTGGATATAATCGTCTAATATTAACCAGAATAAAGTTAGAAAGACGTCGCTGGTACAGAAGGGGTTAATAATCTCAATTAGTGATTTAGGAATTCCTGTATTGCTGTTAGAGTTGAGGTTAATCTCATTGATTCCAATAGCTAGATTTGGAATTCCTGTGTTACTTTTAGGGTTTGGAGTGATCCTAGTAATCTCAATAAGTAATTTAGGAATTCCTGTGTTACTTTTAGGCTTGGGGTGACCTTCTCAGTGATCTCAATAACTAAGTTAGGAATTCCCAACAGGTGATCAGTGGTGGCACGCGGAAAACCCGGAGTGGCGGGGTCGGCAAGACGCACCAGTGCCCCTACTGTAAATATTCCGCAGTCAGGAAAGACCACATTACTAAGCACATCCGAACCCATACTGGAGAGAAACCTTTCAGTTGTCCGTTTTGTTCGTACGGAGCCGCCTCCAAAGACAATCTCAAGTTACACATTCGGACTCACACTGGGGAGAAGCCCTTTAACTGTCCCTATTGTCCCTTCCGTGCTGCTCGTAAAGACAGCCTCCAAATTCACATACGCATACATACCGGCGAGAAGCCGTACACCTGTACAAAATGCCCATACCGTTCCTCTCAAAAAAATGCTCTAGTGTGTCATATGCTTAAACATGGACCCTAAAATTTTAGATATACAATATATATTTTAAAAAGTTTATACACTCTCAAAAATTAAATACATTTTTAAATTATTGTTTAGTCATAGCATTATCTATTAACCCCTTCTGTATCGGCGACGTATTTTATATTTTATTCTTGGTATATTTAGACGATTTTGTGCAGTTTTAGAAGGATCTGTAGTAGTAAAAAGGGTTAAGTAATATAGTTCAAAGCCTGTTAATTGCTGTAGGCCCTTTTTAAACTGAAAGAAATTGTCTGATAGTAGCGAGAATAAACTTAAAAAGACGTTACCAGTACAGAAGGGGTTAAAGAAATATAAATATTGTAGCGGCCTTGAATTATTTGTGTACAGAATCTTGAAAGGATATAGTTCAAGTCTAGGTGGAGGATTGAATTCTTATGCATGTTTGTATAAGTGTTAATGTGCCAATTAATCATAAGGATTGCAACAGTGTCAATTTTTATCAATGTTTAATAGAGATTTTTTAGGATAGACATATGTGACATTAGCAAGATGTATGTATGTTGCTTTAGATGGCGTTTAGATTTTTGTAACTGCTCTTTATAGTCTTGGTGTATTGTAGATTGTGTAGTTTATACTTGTCAGCCATATGTTTAAGATGAAACAGTTTTATTTCCTACAATAGTCTTTTTATTGGCATATTTTTGTATTGAAGTAAGATGTAGACCGCTCTGCTCGTAGCTAAATTATATTGATAGTAAATACTTGGTGTTTCACTACCCCTTTTATCTCATTAGGAAATAGTATACAGTGCTATTAAATTTGTGGATTGTGTTCTTTTATTTATTTTATTTTATTTTATTAAGCGTTATTTCCACATAGCAATTTTGATTAATTCTTTTGCATTTATCTTGTGTCTTCCCAGTTTTGGTTTGTTTATTTTGCAAGTTTCACAATTTAATTAAAAGGAACCTGAACACTTATCAAGTAATAACTGTTTATTCAGTAATAATAACATGCTTATCAGCCATATTAATAACATCTGTATGGAAGAATGAATTTGAAAATCTAAAGGAAAGGCAAAAGTATACTGTACATATCAAATTTATGTTTTATTTAAATGCGCGGAATTTCGGTATGAGTATCCTAGGTTTGAGTCCTTGGAGTGCCACATGTATTTATTGATTTCATTAATTGAGTTTAGAAGTAAAGTGGGTTGGTGAAAAAATATGAATTATATATAAAATCTTCCATTAATTATTGTGTTCCAATAAAGTATACCTGGTAGTAAGAAAAATGAAACCGGTAGAGCAGAAAAGGCACTGGAATGATTGTACTGTAATAATTTTGTCAGAGTCTGTTAAGTTTATCAATAGTAGGGAGTTGAAAAGCCATAGTTGTATCATTGCTTAAAGTTACAGGCGAATGTTAACCCTCTCGCTATCCTGTGGACACGGGGCTTGCCGATTAGCATTCGGAAATAGAATTCTCTTAATCTTATAATTACGTCTCCAAAATTAGTTTTCTGCCCACAGCTAACTCAAAGACAACTGCAGAGGTTGAAGTAACTAAACTAAAAGTTTCTAAACAACTTTATTAGCCCTAACGGCATGAGGTAACATAATTGTGTTTCGAGAACCTTTAAAACTCCTTTAAATAATATTCCTAATCGTATAATTATTTTATTAAGCATTATTTCCACAGCGATTTTGATTAAAAAAAATTGTCTTTTGTGTCGTCCCAGTTTTGGTTTGTATATTTTGCAAGTTTTACAATTTAATATATTACAAAGAAGTCAACAGTTGAGTGTAGGAAGAGCCATTGTTCATTACAGTAATACCCATGGAGTGGCTTCAGTCACCCAGGCTTTATTGTGGTCGGCAGGGAGGGTTCTGTGGGGGCGCTCGTTTATGGCCTTGGCCTTACTCGGGGCCTTGGGGCAGTTCGGCCAGGCAGCTTGGGGAACAACAACAACAACAACAACAACAGTAATACCAAATATGACTAGTCCACTAAAACCATATACAAAATACATACGGTATATCTATTCTTGGTTTCATTTCATCTGACGGTAAATTGAATCCCTTAGCAGCTAATTATATCGATACTTAATAAATAATATGAAACTACTATGTCTCTGTATCATAATCAGATCAAATTTATATATTTAGCACTATATTTCACTACAGAATCTTAACCCTCTCGCTATCCTGTGGACGCCAGGGTTACCGATTAGCATTAAGAAATAGAGTCCTCTCAATCTTATAATTTCCTCTCCAAATTTAGTGTTCTGCCCACAGCTAACTCAAAGACAACTGCAGAGGTTGAAGTAACTAAACTAAAGGTCTCTAAACACCCCTGATGGTCACAAAGGTTTTTATGTAACCCAGAATGAGCTCAAATCGCATCCTGTGCATGAAAGGGTTAAAAAATAACTGATAAATATTGATGGGAACTTTGCAATGTACTGTCAGTTGAAAAGAAACTGAGTACCGGTATAGTGTTTCTCTATAACTGGCATTCATGCTAGTACTGAATGAGGAAATTTACTTTTTTCACTTTGAAGTGTTATTTATTTTTTTTTTATTTTTTTTACATATTATTTTTTTTCTTTCAATTCTTTCATTGAACATATACCATGCACTTTGAATGGGTATCGTACCTATGATGCTAATTCCATCAACTGTTTACCTATATCACTTATGACCAGAATAATGTACTACTTGGCAGTAATATTACTGATGATTTTGGCTAAGAATGTCATTAGGTTGACAATAGTGTTGCCATTCCAGTAACTTTCAACATTAGAGAATCATTCTAACAATGAAACTGTAATCTCAGCTGACATCCGATATTTGTCAGTCGCTTTTTATCTACAAGTTACGATACTTTGGTTATAAGTACAGTATAAGCAGATGCCATTAGATGGGTGTGAGTTTATTTTATTTATTTATTTATTTTTTAGTCCCTGTTCGGGCTCTGTCTCGAGTCGGCCACCTCCAGCTATGGGGTATTTGCCTGTGTATATTCAGTGCATACATTAGAATATTGAATATTGACAAAAAGTAAGATTACATTTTCCAACTGATGGGTATCTCTTGAAAATGAACGTGAGCATCAACACACAAGTTTTCACTACAAAAACTTGCCACCTATCCTAAAAATTCCAGGTATATGCAACACATGTCAGGCTATTTCCAATAGGCATTATGTCTTAGGGAACAAAGTCAGCAGTTTGAGCTACAGTTATTTTTATTGTGATCACCATATTTACCTGCATCAATTACATCCTCAAATTTGCCTTCAGCAGTTTGAGCTACAGTTATTTTTATTGTGATCACCATATTTACCTGCATAAATTACATCCTCAAATTTGCCTATGAAAATTCAAGAGAAAAGGGAGTTACCCTGTAATGCAACTTGTAAGATGCTGATTAATTAAGGGGATTATATAAAGGCTTCGGGTGAGTGGGACTCATGAGCCTTGGTTGACAGCCCATCTAGGGGAGTACAAATCCTTACAGCTCGCCTTAAGGTGGATCAGGTTGTTGAACGGCCTTGCCAACCCAAATTGAGTGGTTGATCCTGTAAGTCCTTCAATAAACTGGCATGGGTTGTGCTTCTCATGGGGATTTGGGTCTGCTTGGAGGCGTTTTGTGTATGGTCACCCTCATAAAGGAGAGTAAGGCATCAGGTAATAGATAGATAGATATATAGGCTAGTGGAAAAAATTGTCATGTATTATTCATCGGTAAACACTGTACAACATTTTTAGGACAGGTGACAGGTGGCATTGTTACTGTAGTGGGGATTTTAGTGTTGTCTACGTTACAGGTGGGTCTGGAGGGTGGTGGCCTGGGGACGGCACCCCGGCTAAGGAAACACCAGTGCCCCTCCTGCCCCTACACCACCGACAACCAGTCCCACCTCAAGGAACACTACCGCACTCACACGGGGGAAAGACCGTTCTCGTGTCACAGTTGCCCCTATCAGTCGGCCACCAAACGGGACCTGATAAAGCACATACGGGTTCACACTGGGGAGAAGCCGTTTCCTTGTGCCATGTGTCCGCACCGATCGGCCACCAGCAGTGATCTTAAGAAGCATATGAGGACCCATAATAAGTTGAAGCTTTGCTTGGTCGGCCCCCCTGTTACCTTTAATAATATGTGAAAACAAAGAATGATTTGAATACAGAATTGCCTTTTAATTGGATTTGATTATACAGTGTTAATACACATATCTAGATATGTAATCTAATGTTTTGTTTTGAGTATACTGTATATGAAGATTAGTGCAACAATATTCAAGAGATATATGACAAAATACAAAAGGTAAATTACTTGCTTATGAAAATAAAAATTATAGACGATGTATACTGAACATAGAATAAATGTTATTATTTAAAACACATTACGATTCTTTTAATTCCCCACAATAAGAACATCCCATTTATGCGTTATGCTCAGTACTTGGATAAAGAATAAAAATAATTGTTGCCTTTTATAATTTGTATACTTATTGGCAGAACTGTACAATCGGCCTAATAAGTGATGTCACGGCACCAAGTATATTTTGATCAATAATTGGTTAGAACATAATTAAAACTTGATTTAATCTTTTATAGTGAGATATCCAAACATGTTCCTACACTTTCCCACCCTATTCAACATCTGACAGACATTAATACAGCACAGAGCGAGCCAAACGTAATGACAGCTGAGACATGACTTATTAGCGCCACCGTACAATAGCCTACATATGCATGGTAAAAGAGGAGAATGTATGTTGAGTGGAGTGTGAGGTGGCTGAATGTATATTTTGAATTTATGAAATGAGTTGTAGTATAAATCTTCCCTGAACAAAGTCTCTCCAATCAAAAAGTTCAAAATAAGACCAAATCTTTGCATACCGGTATGTTACATTTAGTTAACTTAGGTAATGTTATGGTTGCTGAGGATATGTTGGGATAAATTATATTTAGTTAGGTCATCTTAGTGCAGGTACTGTAGGTTATGTAAGGTTAGCTTGGATAATCTTAGGAGGTTAACTTATATACTACCCAGAACGAGGGGCGGCGTGCTCCTCGGTGTCACTAGAAGAGTGGCCAACCCGACCTTAGGTGACTTTAAGTAGGTAGTTTAGGGTGGATTGAAATAGATAAGTAAATTTGGCAAAGCTATGTGACAAGGTACTGTATTACATCAATAATAACATTATGTCTTGTGCTATCATAATATTGTACATACATAGAGATTTTGTCCAAACACTTGTTAATCCTAATTTGGTCTTACAGTACTCCCATTTCATACACAGTTACCATGCAATTTTGTGGTCTTTAACCCATTTTGTACCAGTGCCTTCCTTTTAACTTTATTCTGGCTATTATTAGACAATTTTATTAAGTTTTAAAGGGCCTCCAACAATTAATAGGCTTCGAACTGTCACACTTAACCCTTTTTACTACTACAGATCCTTCTTAAACTGCTCAGAATCATCTAAATATAGCTAGAATAAAATTAATAAGACATCGTCGGTACAGAGGGAGTTAATAAATTAACATAATAGCTGTGTAAGTCAGGATTTCTCAGTAACATGGGCATCGCCCCCTAGCGTAAACATCACTAAAGTCGCCACTGTATTGATGTAACCACCTTTATTATAAATCACCAGTATGCCTTGTTAAAGTAGGAGTTTCTGGCTATCTGCATTATTGCATTATTTGTATATTATTATTATTATCATTAGGGCATGAGACTGAAGCTGTATTTCTTATGGATCACTCAGTCTTTAGAGTATGAGTGTGTATTATTATGACGATAGTGATTGTTATGGTGATTTATATAAGGTGTTGTAGATGGTGACAGTGGCGACATTAGTGTTCTTTACGTTACAGGTGGACTTCAGTGCTTGTGATCAGCTGACCGGCAGACCATCAACAACCACAAGACTTTATGATGCGGGAAACGAGGATACCAACACCTCAAAGAAAGCTCACCAATGTACCTTCTGCTCTTACTCAACCAACAACCAGTACTACTTGAAGATGCACTATCGTACGCATACCGGGGAGAAACCATACGCGTGTCCGTACTGCTCCTACAAGTGCAGCAAAAAGTTCAACCTGAAAATTCATCTGCGGATTCATACCGGAGAGAAGCCGTTTTCCTGCCCCCATTGTCCCTACCAGTCCGGGGACAATAGTCACGTTAATAGACATCTGCGCACGCATATGAATCGTTCACAACTCGAGTCTGTGGAGCTGTTACCCAATATCACCCATTAGTAATTCATATTTTTTTCACCAACCAACTTTACTTCTAAACTCAATTAATGAAATCAACAAATACATGTGGCACTCACACCGAAATTCCGCGCATTTATGCATTACGCTATCATGACAGTCAAATAATATACATTCAAATAATATATGTTGACATACAGTACTGGTGCCACTGAATATGATTACCCAGGGGAAAAATAAAAATAAATAAAAAGAAACAACAACCCTAATGTGTAATATTTGTGCAATGAGTGCTAATGTTATAATTCTCTCTCTCTCTCTCTCTCTCTCTCTCTCTCTCTCTCTCTCTCTCTCTCTCTCTCTCTCTCTCTCTCTCTCTCTCTCTCTCTCTCTCTCTCTCTCTCTCTCTCTCTCTCTCTCTCTCTCAAGATGAAGTATATATACATTAAAGTATTAAAGTATTTAATTTGATTTATCTTAAACCTGGATGTGCAAGTGTGACTGAATTATAGAGTAATATGTGACTGGTAAAATAAAACTATAATTTACAAACTGTATTATATTAACTTTTCATAACAATAGCTGTGTCGTTCTTCTATGATATATATACATGACTACTAACACAACTCCAGTAGTTTATATATTATACAGTACAGTATATAATTACAGTATATACTGTCTATACAATTATACATGCATACAAAATATTGCTTTATGAGTAATATACTGGACATCTTCGGTAATATACCACTGAATTAATGGTGTTTACAAAATGAAGCATGTACAATAACAGTTATTAGCTTGATCAGGTGACATTGGAATGAGCTTGGTCACTAACCTAATAAACTCCATTATTAGTTAAGAGAGAAGCCTGGATGTTTGGAATTAAAGTGTATAAGTATATATATATTTATATATACAGTATAATCTATCTATCTATCTATCTATCTATTGCCTGACGCCGTGATCCCCGAAGGGGTGGCCACGAACGAACTGCCCCCATGCACCTCTGTCCCCAGTCAGTCGACGCCCCTTCCCCCAACCAGCAACGCCTTCGTTCATGTAGTTCCTCACTCCATCCTTCCACCTCATATTCGGTCTACCTCTCCCTCTCTGTCCCTCCACCTCGCTCTCGTACACCCTCTTAGTCATTCTCTCGCTTTCCATACGTTCCATATGGCCGAACCATCTCAAATTGTTCCTTTTCACACTTTCCAGCACATCTACCTCCACACCACACCTCCTTCTTACTTCCTCATTAGTCTGTCTATCCCTCCATGTAACTCCGCACGCACTCCTTAAGTAATTCATTTCCACTGCTCTCACTCTTGGTCTGAGTCTCTCAACCAACGTCCATGCTTCGCTTCCGTAAGTCAGTGTCGGGATTACCACACTGTCATGCAAGGACTTCTTCAGTTCCATACTGACCACCCTATTTCTTGTTACTGTTTTTAGCGTTCCTACAACCCTCTTCCCCTGTTGTACCCTCTCCCGCACCTCTTCATCCATAGTCCCATCTTTACTCAACACACTGCCCAGATACTTAAAAGAGTTGACGATCTCCATAGCCTGACCGTTCAGCTTCACCTCACACTCTGTGACTTCACCCCACGGTTTGCTGAGGCCTTAGACTTCGCCAACCGATCCGTCGACGGCTCTACTTCAGTCCCTCCCCCGGAGTCATCACTGCTTTTGCCTCCTCTTGTGTCTGTCGGCGGGTTGGACGGCGCGTTCTGGTCCTGGATAGGCGCGCCCGTTCTTGAACTTTGTTCTATTGCTACCCCGTTCTTCTCTCACCCAGATCAGTCCTCTGTCGACAGGGTTTTTCCCTTGCGACGGTGGGTGCCGAACTTCTTCTCTTGTCTTTTCGGTTCCCTCCAGCCTTCTGTTCACCACCTGCGGCTTATCGCGGCGTCTGCACCAGGCGATCTTCGCGAGGGTTTGGACCGCGTTCGGCGGATCCACCTTCGGCTCGCGGTGTCTTTGGTTCCCGAGCTGAAGGCGGTTTTGTGCGTGGCAACTCGGCAACGCCGGACGGTATGGTCCTCGTTCTGCCGGACAGCCCCCTTGGATATTCGTCAGGGTTTGTTGTACTCTGCGCTATATACGTCGGGGCTTTGTTGCGCAGGATGCTTGGGAACGCTGCGCTTCTCTGTCGGCGGTCCCTGCTTACGACACGTGACGACGCGCTGTGTCGCGAGCGGGGTCTTCTCAGTCCCGTTCTTCTGCCGGTCCTCTTCGGGGGGTTGCTGCACGTGCTGCCGCCATGCACGGGCGCAGAACAGGGTCGTTGCTGGCCAGTGCGTCTGTTCCGCCTCACACTTCTGTTCTTGCCCCCTTTCATCCCCGCCGTGTCGGGGCTGGCCGGCCTTCCGCTTCCGGCCGCCCTTCGACGGGGTCAGACCCGCGACGGCCAGGGGTTGGGGTGGCCCGCCCTTTTCGACGAAGTTGGGGGGGGGGGGGGGAGAGGAGGTTAACGTGGCACTCATGACCGCAAGGACCATACCGGGGGTACCTCCACGTCAAAACGATGTGTAGGTTCTCTGGGCCGGTTTCCTTGTTCTCCTTCTCGCCTGGCCGCCCGGGTCGCTCCCCTCCTCTCGGGAGCTCCCACGGGTTGTTTTCGCCCTTGCGCCCCTCGATGGCCGCGAGGGACGTTGGGGGCGGCGGATTGCGCGGAGGGGTCTAACCTGGAGGTGGACGTCCAGACCCCCACTCCGCTCTTGTCACCGACGCCGGCCCATCTCTTCAGAGGTGACCCACGTGTTCACATCCATGCCCGAGCAGGGAATCGTCGAGGGGGTTGACCGCCGGTCACCCGGTTTTCCTCTCCCGTGTATTTCTTGGCTCGTAGAACTGCGACGCGATGCGCCCGGTGGTGGCTCTGTCGGCCCTCACTGGGCGCATCGTGCACACACGGTTTCGGATGCTGCCGGTACCCCAGGTACGCCTGGCCCTGCGCCCTCTGTCGTGGGTAGTGTCGCTGGCCCTCCAGGATGCGTCTTGGCTCGTTCCTCTCCGTCCTCGCTTCCAGCGATTCTTGGCCGTTCGGACTTCCGATCGTGTGTTCCTGTTCGACGGCCTTCCCTTCGGTCTCCACATCGCGCCGCGGTTCTTCTCCGCACTGGTGGGGCAGGCTCTGGGTCCTCTCCTCAGGAGCGGGCTCCAGATTCTGTTTTCCTTGGCCGATTGGTTGATCGTTTCCGAAGCCCTAGGACTGTGCGTACGCGACGCCCTCACAGTCGTTCGCCACGTCGCACAGTTAGGGTTCCCCATCGATGTTCCCAGGTCACGCTTGACCCCGTCGCGTGTCGTGCCATGGGTCGGTCTCGCATGGGGTTTGTCCGGTGCTACGGTGACCCAGGGTCTGCCGGACACGGTGCACCTTCGGCGGAAGGTCTTCGCCGTGTTGCACTCGGTCTCCCTCCCGGGGTGGCTCTGGGACTCGTTAGTGGGTTCGCTGAATTGGGCCGCTCTGCCCATTCCCTTAGGGAGCCTCAGGCTACGCCGCCTACTCCTCATGGGCACCGAGGTGTTTCCGTTGACCCCTATGGATCGGCTCCTGCCGCTCCCGCGTACCGTTCGCAGACGCTTCGGACACTGGGTTGCTCGGGGCACGCTCTCTGCGGCTGTGCCCTGGACCGCCCCCCCGCCGACGATCTGGGTAGACACAGATGCGTCGAGCGAGGTAGGGTGAGGTTCCCAATCAAACCTGGGCCGTCAACTTCCCGGCAGAGGGGTGGGACTCGCACCCCTTACCCATTTATGCCCTCGAACTGTTGGTTCCTTTGTTCTTCCTGAGGGACCACGCGCTGGCCCTTCGGGGAAAGTCGGTGGCCTTCGGGATGGACACTCAGACAGCTGTCCACTGTTTCCTAAAGCGGGGGTCCTCCAGGTCATTGACTCTCTTGGGGATCTCGGTGGAGTTGTTCTTCCTCGCGAACCGACACGCCTTCTCCATGCATGCCTCCTCCCTGCCCGGGACTGCCACCCTGTGGGCGGACGCCCTGTCGAGAGGACAGGGCGTTCTTGTGGAATGGGCGATGCAACGGACTGTGTTCGACGACCTCGCGGCTTCCTGGGGTGTTCCGGAGGTCGACTTGTTCGCTTCGGAAGTGCCGCGCCAGTTGCCTCGGTACCTATCCCTCCGGCCTCGCACTCCGGAGGGGGGTCCGGACGCTTTCATGGTAGACTGGAACAGGTGGCGGTCGATATACATCTTTCCGGCACCAGACGCACTGTTGATGTGCAACGTCCTCGCGAGGCTGCGGCTGTACCGCGGCGGCGTCTGGCTACTCTCGCCTCTGTGGCCGGCACGGGCTTGGTACGCCCAGTTGACGCAGTGGTGCCCGAGTCCGGTCCCTCTCCCTGTCTCCGACTTCCACTTGCGCTAGGTTGGGGACCTGCGGACCTCGTTGGCCTTCGCATCGTGGATGTTCGGGAGGCACGGTGGCTCCCAGTCCACGGACGGGACCTGCCTGCCTTCCTGAAGCGTTCCTGGCCGACTTCTCCTTGGGGGACTTACGGGTCCCGCTGGAGGTCTTTTACTAGGTGGATACAGGACACTCGCCAGACAGTTGGCTCTCCTTCCCTCGTCCTACACTCCTTGTTTTCCCTCTTCCGTACACGTCACTTTCACGTCGACGCTATACGTAACCACTTGTCTGCCGTCCGGGGGGTCTTTGAGTCCTTCGCTGGGCTGGTCGTTCCGCCGCAGGTGCTGGATTCCTTCATGACGGCTGCCTTCCGGGACCGACCGCCTCCGCGCCAGGTCTCTCCACAGTGGGATCTGGGGCGGGCTCTGGACCTTCTGACTTCACCCACGTATACACGGGCCGCTACACCGGTTCCGTTGCTCGGGCGTACACTCTTCCTTGTCGCTCTGGCCACTGGGGATCGGGTGTCGGCACTAGCAGCATTGTCACGGCCCCAGGACTGCGTCGATTCTCCCCGTCCTTGCATGGCGTCACGTTGGCCCCCTCCCCTCATTTTGTTGCCACGAATGAGAGGGAGACCCACGTTTTCCAGCCTTTCACCGTCCAGGATTTACGGCATGGGCATACTCGCCATGTGTTGTGCCCGGGGTGTCAGCCTTGCACTCCTCTGTTGCGTCTGTGGCGCCTCCTTCGGGTTCTGCTGTGTGGGTGTCTCCTCGGACAGGTGGGAGGCTCTCGCAGGTGCAGATGGGACGCCTCCTTTGTCGGACCTTTCGTGCCGGTAACCCTGTTTGTAGGGGTTCTGCGCACGATGTGCGATCCTTTGCTGCCTCCTTCCGGTTCCTGCAAAGTCGATCCTTACCTGACGTCGCCTCGGCGGTTTTGTGGTCTTCTATCAATTCCTTCTTCTCATCCTACCTCTCCATGTCCAGTGTTCGACCCCCTCGGCCGGTGCTAGCTCTCGGGGGTCGTGTTTCCTAGTGCTCTGGCGAAGATACCTGGTCTTCCCCCCTTGTCCCTCGTTCTTTTACTTTGTTTTATTTGACAAAGGGGGGGGGGGGGGGGGGGGGGGCGGAGTACGGGTTTGCAACACTTGATTGCAAGTTTGGGATTATGTATTGTTACAGTACAGTACATAAGTGTTTTTGCCACATTGAAAATTGTGTTTTGTTATTGTGTTCAATGTTTTTGTTGGTTTTGGAAGAAAAGGGATTTTGGGTACGGTACCTTTTTGGTTTAAGACAAGTCTATGTTTTTGCATTACTATGAATGACGGGCACGTGTTAAAACTGTTCTTTTTAGCTACTCCTCAGTTTTTCACTCTTTTATTAAACTCTCTTGTTTAACCCTTCCTCCCCGGGCTGTCTTACCAAATGACGGTCGCCCCTACCCGGGTGATATGGCTGAAAAACGTCTAGGCCTAGGCTACAGTATTTATGTTTATTTTCACTGCTAGAACTTTCCCACTCATCTATAATCGTAGTGCGGTTTTCAATCTGTATTTTGGCATTGAGTAGAGCTCTGTAAGTCAACTGGTTCAGTTGTGATGACGATTTCAGTGGAGCCAATATTGCAGAGATGTTGCCAATATGGGGGCTTTTTAGACACTAATTTCGTCATGACGTCAGAACAATAACATTGAGGAGTCTTCTCCTTCTTGTTTTCGGAGGTGCGGTGATGAACGCTTGGGTTTGTTGACATACGTCGTACGCACGGCGTTCGGACCAAGCTTAATTAGGCTATTAAGCTCATGCCTTAGATAAGGCATACCGGGTAGCGGCCCTTCTTTCGTGCTGTCCTTACCTAAGGCAGACCGGGTAGGAAGGGTTAAATTGTGTCTTTGTCATTCATAATTTTGCTTTATGCATTGTTTTTTTTGGTATGTTGGGCTTGGATGTCCTCCTCCTATTTGTTATGCAGCCTTGACGTTGGATTTGCCAAGACTACTAACAAATTGGGAGGTTTGACGTACCTCCCAACCTACCAAATAGGAAAACCTACTATTTGGTAGTAGTCTTGGAAAATCCAACGTACATAATACCCTCCCTCACGCCGGACCCCTGCCCATCCGCGTTCTTCTGCTGACGTGAAATGTGATAACAAGAGAGGGTCGCTCATGCGCACGTTCGACAGGGATCTGCACATGACGGAACACGGGATGGGCCTTAACCCTTCAAACTCTGATGGTACACGTGTGTACCATTAAGTTTTGCCCCGAGGAACCTGGGTGGTACAACATTGTACCAGTGGTTGAAAGCCTGTGATCTTGGTGTGTGAGGCGTCGGTCCGACGCATGTAAACAACAGCCGGCTGGACCGACGCCCCGCATCTCCGGCCACAAGAAGGAGAGCGTCGCTTGTTCGTGTGTGCCTGTATGTTGTTGTTAAGTATCGAAAAGTAGTGTAAAGTGGCTGTTTTGGCCATAAAGTTATCTCCAATGAAATCATCATCACAAATCAACCACTTGACTTAGAGAGCTCTACTTAACGCCATTCTACAGGTAAATAACACAGCTACGCTTGGGGATGCGCGGGAATGCGGGAAGCAGTCAGCATAACAATGATACGGTAGCCTAGCCTAGACGTTTTTCGGCCAAAACACCCGGGTTTCGGGCAATATTTATGTAATGCGTAGCCGGGGCTGGAGGGTTAAGCGGTAACTAAGGTAAACCCCTTTTTCTTCTCTTCTATGCTTTTTTCACCTTCGGTGGTAGTTTTGGTTAATGTACAACGTCTCCTAGAGCAAGATAAGGAGTAGACTCTAGACGTTTTCTTTTTTAACCGCGGTTGGAATGACGACATAGCAGTCAAAATAGACAAGTCGTCATTGCAATTAGGTTAATAGCCTTGACGTTGGATTTTCCAAGACTACTACCAAATAGTAGGTTTTCCTATTTGGTAGGTTGGGAGATACGTCAAACCTCCCAATGACAAACTACAAAAGGTAAATTACTTGCTTATGAAAATAAAAATTATAGACGATGTATACTGAACATAGAATAAATTTTATTATTTAAAACACATTACGATTCTTTTAATTCCCCACAATAAGAACATCCCATTTATGCATTATGCTCAGTACTTGGATAAAGAATAAAAATAATTGTTGCCTTTTATAATTTGTATACTTATTGGCAGCACTGTACAATCGGCCTAATAAGTGATGTCACGGCACCAAGTATGTTTTGATCAATAATTGGTTAGAACATAATTAAAACTTGATTTAATCTTTTATAGTGAGATATTCAAACATGTTCCTACACTTTCCCACCCTATTCAACATCTGACAGACATTAATACAGCACAGAGCGAGCCAAACGTAATGACAGCTGAGACATGACTTATTAGCGCCACCGTACAATAGCCTACATATGCATGGTAAAAGAGGAGAATGTATGTTGAGTGGAGTGTGAGGTGGCTGAATGTATATTTTGAATTTATGAAATGAGTTGTAGTATAAATCTTCCCTGAACAAAGTCTCTCCAATCAAAAAGTTCAAAATAAGACCAAATCTTTGCATACCGGTATGTTACATTTAGTTAACTTAGGTAATGTTATGGTTGCTGAGGATATGTTGGGATAAATTATATTTAGTTAGGTCATCTTAGTGCAGGTACTGTAGGTTATGTAAGGTTAGCTTGGATAATCTTAGGAGGTTAACTTATATACTACCCAGAACGAGGGGCGGCGTGCTCCTCGGTGTCACTAGAAGAGTGGCCAACCCGACCTTAGGTGACTTTAAGTAGGTAGTTTAGGGTGGATTGAAATAGATAAGTAAATTTGGCAAAGCTATGTGACAAGGTACTGTATTACATCAATAATAACATTATGTCTTGTGCTATCATAATATTGTACATACATAGAGATTTCGTCCAAACACTTGTTAATCCTAATTTGGTCTTACTCCCATTTCATACACAGTTACCATGCAATTTTGTGGTCTTTAACCCATTTTGTACCAGTGCCTTCCTTTTAACTTTATTCTGGCTATTATTAGACAATTTTATTAAGTTTTAAAGGGCCTCCAACAATTAATAGGCTTCGAACTGTCACACTTAACCCATTTTACTACTACAGATCCTTCTTAAACTGCTCAGAATCATCTAAATATAGCTAGAATAAAATTAATAAGACATTGTCGGTACAGAGGGAGTTAATAAATTAACATAATAGCTGTGTAAGTCAGGATTTCTCAGTAACATGGGCATCGCCCCCTAGCGTAAACATCACTAAAGTCGCCACTGTATTGATGTAACCACCTTTATTATAAATCACCAGTATGCCTTGTTAAAGTAGGAGTTTCTGGCTATCTGCATTATTGCATTATTTGTATATTATTATTATTATCATTAGGGCATGAGACTGTAGCTGTATTTCTTATGGATCACTCAGTCTTTAGAGTATGAGTGTGTATTATTATGACGATAGTGATTGTTATGGTGATTTATATAAGGTGTTGTAGATGGTGACAGTGGCGACATTAGTGTTCTTTACGTTACAGGTGGACTTCGGTGCTTGTGATCAGCTGACCGGCAGACCATCAACAACCACAAGACTTTATGACGCGGGAAACGATGATTCAACCGCTACAACAAGACTTTATGATGCGGGAAACGAGGATACCAACACCTCAAAGAAAGCTCACCAATGTACCTTCTGCTCTTACTCAACCAACAACCAGTACTGCTTGAAGATGCACTATCGTACGCATACCGGGGAGAAACCATACGCGTGTCCGTACTGCTCCTACAAGTGCAGCAAAAAGTTCAACCTGAAAATTCATCTGCGGATTCATACCGGAGAGAAGCCGTTTTCCTGCCCCCATTGTCCCTACCAGTCCGGGAACAGTAGTCACGTTAATAGACATCTGCGCACGCATATGAATCGTTCACAACTCGAGTCTGTGGAGCTGTTACCCAATATCACCCATTAGTAATTCATATTTTTTTCACCAACCAACTTTACTTCTAAACTCAATTAATGAAATCAACAAATACATGTGGCACTCACACCGAAATTCCGCTCATTTATGCATTACGCTATCATGACAGTCAAATAATATACATTCAAATAATATATGTTGACATATAGTACTGGTGCCACTGAATACGATTACCCAGGGGAAAAAAAAAAAAAAAAAAAAAAAAAAAAAAAAAAAAATGGGAAATGACCTGAGTAAATACATACATACATACAATTGACCACTTGCGATTTATGGGCTATAAGGAAGTTGGAGCCGTAAACATCGATATTTAGCAGAATTAACAACTAAAACACAGTTGTAGTACATTTATCAATACATAAAAAACTAAATTCATCATACTTTCAAGCCCTCAGAAACCTACATTATTATTGCATTTCTGTTTTATATCCATGTTTACGGATCCAACTTCCTTATAGCCTGAAACTCGCAAGTGGTTGATTGAATCCAGATCCAGCTTAATACCCCATAATTATACTTGTGTGTGTGTGTGTGTGTGTGTGAGTGTGAGTGAGTGATTTGACCCTTTCAAGTAGGCGGCAATCATTTTTATTACCCCAAGGCAATTATTTGGAAGATTAGGAAGTACCTCTCCAAGTCAGTGTTAATAATTATCGCCAAACTAATGGGCCGAACGAAGATGAGGGAGAAAGGGGTCCAGAAAAACGGCCATCTCCCCTTAAATTCACTTACTCAACTGTGTTTTTATTAACCCTTGGAATCTGGGAGGCCTCATATGAGGCAAAATGCGCGGCTAAAAAGTCGCCGATATAATCATCAGAACTCGGCAACCACGCAACGTAGCGATGTCATCTCAACGGCAGTCTACAGACAAGAAAACGTTCTACAATTTGCAATTTTTGTTGCTGCTCTAGGTGGTCTCAATCAGTAGCTACTGAATTATGAAGTTTGAAAATACCAAACTTCATATGAGGCCCCCCGGATCCCAAGGGTTAATGTATAATGACTTTCAATAATCTAGTAATTTGTACATATGTGTTTGGAATTTTATTTGAAATGTTTCGACAATCAAGTTTTTATTATCAAAGTTTTTGTTATATTTGCTTAGAGAATTTATAATTGTTATTTAATGTATATTTGTATTCATATATATCTTAATATGTGTGAGTGTCAGTTATGGAAATGCAACATATACAGTAGGTTACCTAAATATCCGGTATAAGTGTTTGATATTGAAATTAGTGATTTTATGTACCCTAATGTGTAATATTTGTGCAATGAGTGCTAACGTTATAATCTCTCTCTCTCTCTCTCTCTCTCTCTCTCTCTCTCTCTCTCTCTCTCTCTCTCTCTCTCTCTCTCTCTCTCTCTCTCTCTCTCTCAAGATGAAGTATATATACATTAAAGTATTAAAGTATTTAATTTGATTTATCTTAAACCTGGATGTGCAAGTGTGACTGAATTATAGAGTAATATGTGACTGGTAAAATAAAACTATAATTTACAAACTGTATTATATTAACTTTTCATAACAATAGCTGTGTCGTTCTTCTATGATATATATACATGACTACTAACACAACTCCAGTAGTTTATATATTATACAGTACAGTATATAATTACAGTATATACTGTCTATACAATTATACATGCATAAAAAATATTGCTTTATGAGTAATATACTGGACATCTTCGGTAATATACCACTGAATTAATGGTGTTTACAAAATGAAGCATGTACAATAACAGTTATTAGCTTGATCAGGTGACATTGGAATGAGCTTGGTCACTAACCTAATAGACTCCATTATTAGTTAAGAGAGAAGCCTGGATGTTTGGAATTAAAGTGTATAAGTATATATATATTTATATATACAGTATAATCTATCTATCTATCTATCTATTGCCTGACGCTGTGATCCCCGAAGGGGTGGCCACGAACGAACCGCCCCCATGCACCTCTGTCCCCAGTCAGTCGACACCCCTCCCCCCAACCAGCACCGCCTTCATTCATGTAGTTCCTCACTCCATCCTTCCACCTCATATTCGGTCTACCTCTCCCTCTCTGTCCCTCCACCTCGCTCTCGTACACCCTCTTAGTCATTCTCTCGCTTTCCATACGTTCCATATGGCCGAACCATCTCAAGTTGTTCCTTTTCACACTTTCCAGCACATCTACCTCCACACCACACCTCCTTCTTACTTCCTCATTAGTCTGTCTATCCCTCCATGTAACTCCGCACGCACTCCTTAAGTAATTCATTTCCACTGCTCTCACTCTTGGTCTGAGTCTCTCAACCAACGTCTATGCTTCGCTTCCGTAAGTCAGTGTCGGGATTACCACACTGTCATGCAAGGCCTTCTTCAGTTCCATACTGACCACCCTATTAATTTTCTTGTTACTGCTTTTAGCGTTCCTACAACCCTCTTCCCCTGTTGTACCCTCTCCCGCACCTCTTCATCCATAGTCCCATCTTTACTCAACACACTGCCCAGATACTTAAAAGAGTTGACGATCTCCATAGCCTGACCGTTCAGCTTCACCTCACACTCTGTGACTTCACCCCTTTCGAAGACCATAACCTTGCTCTTCCCCGTATTTACCTTCAAATTCCGTTTTTCGCACACTGTTCCAAACTCATTTACCAGACCCTGCAACTCCCATTCATTATCACTCATCAGAACTGTATCATCCGCAAACAGCAGTATAGGTAGCTTCCACTCAATTCCCTCCCTTTTCAGCGATACACCAACATCCACTGCTCTTGATAGGATTTCTTTCATGACTCCATCCATATATACAGTAAACAACCACGGGGACATCACACACCCCTGTTTCAAACCAACATTCAGGTCAAAGAACTCGCTCTGCTCACTCTCCACACTTGGTAAGGGGGGATTCGTTAGATACGGACAATAGGGGCCTGCAAAAAGCTTGACCAAGTCATAAGAGTCTGTGAGAGAATCTTTGATTTTGACCAGGGAAAGCATATCTATCGATGATATGCAGTTCGGTTTCATGCCAGGACGTGGTACAGTCGATGCTATCTTCATAATCAGGCAGCCAAAGGAGAAATATTTACATAAGGATAGGGGTCTGTATCTTTTGATAGGGTGCCCAGTGCCCACCCTTGAACTAATGAACAACATACAAGATAAAGACCGTTTGTCTACAGAGAGTGTGGTTACAGTCTCCTGTTCTAAATGGCGGCTTTCCAGGTGACCCTGTCAAGGACTGCCTCTGTTAAGTTCTATATTTTCAATGCTACTGGTAATAATTGTATTAATGATTCTTTTGCATACAATTTTAAACAATTATTTTGCTTAAATTCTGAAGTACAATCACCCCTCCCCCCACACTCTCACACACACACACACACACACACACACACACACACACACACACACACACACACACACACATACAGTACATACACTCACACATGCATACACTCACACATGCACTCAAGCATATGATAAGTACCTTTAGTATTCTTCAGATGCCAACACACCCACACACTCACTCTCTCTCTCTCTCTTACAAACATACACACACACACACACACACAGATGCATTATTAGTGGGCATTACATCATTGGCTCATATATAAATAATTCCCCAACTCATTCACAGTTGAAACCGATGTTCATCTTCAAAATTACTAGATACAATCAGTTAAAGATATAAAAGTGTACTGTGTTGATGATAATTTAAATAATATCGGTAGTCTATTTATGGTGTCACCCGAGTTGCCTGCTTCAAGTCATCGCTCTTTTGAATCAAGTCGGTCAAAATTACAAGTTTTAGTTTAAGGGGGTATAGTATCATATAAGAGTCCTTCCAAAGCTTAATAGAATTATCTAATGATCGCCGCAAAAATAATCAAATGACGCCTTCGTTTTTAGGGGGGTAAATATCTTGTATTTAGTGTCGTAGTTGATGATAGCATGTGTGACCTAGGGTAGACTAGCCAATTGGTATGTGCTGATCCAAATAGTACGCAGAGTCGGTGAAAATACTGTCCACAAAAAATTAGTACTGTACTGTAGAGGTAAATTAATAAAGTTCAGTATCAGAATGTACAATAATTAAGATACATTCTGATATCTTTATTTATTGATCTAGCTACTTGTACTAATTTTCTGTGGGTAATATTTTAACCGATATCTCCTAAGAATTGGACTATCGCCTACGGATTGGCTATAGTCTATTCGCAGTAAGTAGGCAATAAATCATGACCTTTATCCTCTGTAACTCAAAAAGGGCTAGAGCAAATTGACTGCACTCTTCCCAAATGGTAGAAATAATAGCTCGATTACTCTAGTCGTTTTTGAGTTACAGAGATTAGAGGTCATGATTTCTCGCCTACTTACAGCGAATAGACTATAGTATACCCTATTTGCTGATGTTGCCTGGTATATTGTCATTTATTAAGACAAGCATTTCCTACAGGTGTGGGTGAATAATGACGGTCACATTGCTGACCAAGGAGCAACCTCAGAAGTCCACAAGACTACGGCCTCCTTCACCAGAAAGTTGCCCAAAACATACCAGTGCTCAGAGTGTCTATACAGCACCATAAACCGCTGTGACCTAGTGAAACATAAGCGCACACATACAGGATCCAAGCCCTTTTGTTGTCCGTATTGCTCGTATCAGACGGGAGATAAGTCTAACTTAAAGCAACATCTTCGCACACACACCGGAGAAAAGCCGTTTGCTTGTCCGTATTGCTCGTACAGGGCGACCCGAAGAAGTAGTATTAAAAATCACATGCGTACACACATGTAAATTCTTCCTAGCTACAAAAGAAGCCGATTTTATTGTTTTGTCCTTATTGTCAAAGCTATATTAGTACAAAGTTTTCTGAAGCAATGTATCGTAGTTTAGTGATTGTGTCATATTAGATTTTTATTAGGATTTAAAGACAATCTTCCAGCAGCATTCATATGCATATCTTATTTACAACCTTAACTTATTTTTCACAAAAAGGTATTCACACAATTGAAGATTTTTTGTAAAATACTGTATTGTTTAAGATTAATAATTAATTTACAATACTTAACATGTTCTTGAAAACATTTGTTACCATAAATATCATATTGGTAAATAATACAGTATATTATACTCCCATATTGTGAGGGAAATGCACAATGCTGTGAATGCTTGAATGGAGAAGCTTTACCCATCTGCTGATATTTTTTTAATGTAGAGACACGATTATTTGGACTAAAACAAATAGTCAAAACTGCTGTGTCTTTTTTAAAGACTTAATTTTCCGTCATGTGGGTATAATTTCTTTAATCTCATATTGAAGCTTATGTAGGTGTAAAGAGTAAAAGACATTATAGGAAAGTAAGGCTTTCCATGGCATTATATATTGAAAGACATACATGGCCTCTCATAAGTTTATTTTTTATATTTTATTATAACTGGGAGTAGAGGAATGGCTGGTATGTGTGAATATGAAAATGTATGAAGGGACATGGGCAGCAGTTAGAGAGCATGGGGGTTTGAGCGAAGAATTTCCAGTAAAAGTCTGAGTTCACCAAGGTTCAGTGCTGAGCCCACTACTGTTTGTCTTGGTTTTGGAGGCACTGTCAAAGGACTTCAGAACAGGACTCCCATGGAAGTTGTTATATGCAGATGACCTAGTCCTTAATGCAGATAGTACACAGGAAGCAGAGGTAAAGTTCATTAGATGGAGGGAGGGTATGGCAAATATGGGATCAAGAGTTAATATAGATAAATAAAAAATCTTGAAGTATGTTGCGGAACTATGGACTAAAGTGTCAAATTTCCCTGTGCAGTATGTGGGAAGGGGATGGGAAGTAACTGGATTCATGTTGTGCCTTTGGTGACTGGGTGCACAAAAGGTGTAGTGGGGTGAGTCAACCTTTGACAAGAATCATAGATTTCAGTATGGAAGTGAAGAAGTCCTTGCATGACAGTGTGGTAATCCCGACACTGACTTACGGAAGCGAAGCATGGACGTTGGTTGAGAGACTCAGACCAAGAGTGAGAGCAGTGGAAATGAATTACTTAAGGAGTGCGTGCGGAGTTACATGGAGGGATAGACAGACTAATGAGGAAGTAAGAAGGAGGTGTGGTGTGGAGGTAGATGTGCTGGAAAGTGTGAAAAGGAACAACTTGAGATGGTTCGGCCATATGGAACGTATGGAAAGCGAGAGAATGACTAAGAGGGTGTACGAGAGCGAGGTGGAGGGACAGAGAGGGAGAGGTAGACCGAATATGAGGTGGAAGGATGGAGTGAGGAAGTACATGAACGAGGGCGGTGCTGGTTGGGGGGAGGGGCGTCGACTGACTGGGGACAGAGGTGCATGGGGGCGGTTCGTTCGTGGCCACCCCTTCGGGGATCACGGCGTCAGGCAATAGATAGATAGATAGATTTTAATGCGCAGTGTGTAAGGAAGAACTTGTGTTGCATGACTCGCCTGATAGTGTCAATTTTGGCAGTGTAACCCTGGTGTGTATGAATACATTTTGCTACTTGGGCGATATAGAGTCAGAAGTGGCTGGGGGAAGTTCAGTTAGCTTGTTGCCTCTCTTGACCATAAGAGGACTCCCACTTCATCTTACGGGAAAGTGTATGCTTCATGTGTTAGGAGTCTAATGACCTATGCTTCGTAGGCGTGGCCAGTTTAAATGGAAGATTTTAATAGGATGGAACGGAATGAAAAGAGAATGGTGAGGTGGATATGTGAGGTTAAACTCAGAGATTTGTTATAGAGTGAAGAACAAGGAGGCGCCTGGGCATTAGGAGTATCAGTGAGGGCATACGAGTAGACTTGGCTGGTTTGGACACCCTGAGAGAAAGGATTGATCAGAAATCACGAAGTGTGAACATAGGGGAACTGCGCTTAGGGGTAGACCTAAAAATATGTGGGATCAGGTACTTTTGTCCAATCTCAGTATAAAGAACCTGACTCCAGAGGCAGCTTGGTTTGCTGCCATTTGAGATGTGGGACTGAAACCACAGTCTCTGAGGATGAAGTTGTCTTTAAATTTGTATATCCGTAGGAGTTCTACTGACATACATCGACAGGCAACATATAGTTTATTCTCGTGTTTATACCCAATGGCGACACTCCTAGCTGACAATGGATAATGTCAGAAATATGTATCTTGTTAGGTTTTGTTCAGATAATAAATTGAATAACTTCACATCATGTTTCAAGCCAGGGGGCTAGGAATTCTCCTCCCCTTGTATAATTCTCCTACTCGACCAGACAGAGAACCGGGCGAGAGAACGTGAAAGTGGTCCCGGACCATGAAAATGGGAACTTTAAATGTTGTTTCTGTTCAGGCTCTGTCTCGTGTCGGCCACCCCCAGCAATGGGGTATGTGCCTGAGTATATACATACATACATGTTTCAAGCCATATTCGTTTTCATTATAATATATTTTTTAAAGCAAATTGTTAGCGTCGTTACTGAGTATGATTGTAAGGTAGCGTTTTCCAACAGGTGTGGCCGAGGGGCGCGGGGAAGGACCGAGCCTACAGAAATGCCCCCCAGATATTCACGTGCCCAACCTGTAGTTACGAGTGCAATAAGCGGTCACAGTTTGAGAGACACTACCGCACACACACGGGCGAGAAACCTTTCAGATGTACTTACTGCCCTTACAAAACGAGCGATAATTCCAACCTCCTCAAGCATGTTAGGAATCACGTTAGAATGTTGCAAGATAATGTGCCGCCGTGAGTGGTGATAGGGTCAGGTCAGGTCAGGTCAGGTGAAGGTATTGAGGGATAAACCTTTACAACGGCACCTCATAGCTACTTTCTACTTTTTCCTAGCGAAGATTCTAACCTCCTCAAGCATGTTAGGAACCACGTCAGAATGTTGCAAGATAATGTTCCTCAATGATTGAATTGACCACTTGCGAGTTCCAATCTATAAGGAAGTTGGAGCTGCAGACATCGATATATAGCAGAACTACCAGCTAAAATATGATCATAGTACTGTACATACATAAATAAATAAAACACAATTCAACATAATTTTTACTCACCAGAAACCTAAATTATTATTGCATTTCTGTTCTATATTGATGTTTACAGCACCAACTTCCTTATAGAACGAAACTCGCAATGATTGAATTACCGGTAGTTAGTGGCTGGACCCATATTTTTGTTAATAAATATAACTCCCCAAATGGTCTTTCATTATATATTATGCATTTGTAATTTTACGATTGAATTTTATGCATTTCACAAACACACACACACACACACACACACAAGGTGTGTGAGAAGGTGGACAAGAAGGGTTATATTGTGAAAGATAATGGTAGAACTAGGGGGCATAGATATAAGCTAATGAAAGGAAGATGCAAAGGAGATGTGATAAAGTATAGTTTCCCTTACAGAAGTATAAGTAAATGGAATCAGTTAAAAGAGGAAGTGGTGTGTGCAAAAAACATTCATATTTTTAAGGCAAAGTTAGATAATTGTAACTCAGGAAGCGGGACAATACGAGCCTAAAAAGCTCAACTCCTGTATACTACAAATAGGTAAATACACACACACACACACACACAGCCCGTAGCCTAGTGGTAGAGCTCTCGTCTCACACACGAGGGGTCGGGGGTTCAATCCCCGGCCGGGCGGAGACAAATTGGGCTTGTCTCCTTTCATGTGTTAGCCTCAGTTCACCTAGCTGTAAATAGGTACCTGGAATAAGTGGACGACGTTGTGACGTCCCATCTGGGGTTGGCAAAAATGGTACAAGGCGAGATGGGTATCATATGGTTCACCTAAGCTGATGGCTACCTAAGCCTTCGGGCGAGACGGTACCGTCTATAGTGAGAATGGTACCATACAGATCCACCCTAAGCCTTCGTTTCCGATGTCACCAATTGGCTAAAAATACAGACTACACACACATCCACAGCCATTCCAACGATACATATAACACCTACACATATAGGAGGCGGGAAATAACGAGCATGCTCACTCCCGCAATACAACTAGAGTAAGTACAACTAGAGTAAGTACACACGCACACACACACATTCTCCTCTATATTAAATAAACATTGGCATATGTTTTAACAAGGTGTATTATACTTACATAGATACCGTATGTTTCCATTAATGTTACAAGGTGTATTATACTTACATAGATACCGTATGTTTCCATTAATGTTACAAGGTGTATTATACTTACATAGATACCGTATGTTTCCATTAATGTTACAAGGTGTATTATACTTACATAGATACCGTATGTTTCCATTAATGTTACAAGGTGTATTATACTTACATAGATACCGTATGTTTCCATTAATGTTACAAGGTGTATTATACTTACATAGATACCGTATGTTTCCATTAATGTTTAGTTTTCATGGAAGACAAGGTATTTAAACGTGTCAAAAGAACTTCAAATACCGTGCCAGTGCCGGGAAATATCTCAAAATTGTATGACACATAGAAAGAAGTAGTATCTCCCTATACCACATCCTCCACTTCTCCCACTCCCTCCCTCAATTTGACCTTATATTCTGTCCATTTTTTAGCAGTCCATGGGCTTAAGTGTACTGTAATGGGATTTAGAGTTTTCTTATAAATGCAATGGGATTTAGAGTCGCATTGTAAATTACATGAAATTTAGTTGTGGACTAATTAGCAGATATATGCAAAAATCTTGCTATACTTGTTACCATGGTGAGGGTTATTTCTGGTGCTGAACCCTTGAAGGGTTGAAAGTACCCTATTAACCCCTTATGTACTGGCGAGGTCTTTTTGACATCGTTCTGGTTACTATTAATCGATTTCAAAAGGGCCTCCACCAATTAACAGGCTTCGAACTATCTCACTTACCCCTTTTTACTACCACAGATCCTTCTTAAACTACACAAAACCCACTAAATATACAGTACCTAGAATAAAATTGAAAAGATGTCGCCGGTAAAGAAGGGGTTAACATGGTCTCTGGGTATTCTCCTGGACGACCTAGATGTGTGTGAATTTATATTTTTATAATACTCTATGTTGCTTCTGTTTGAGCTCTGTCTCGAGTTGGCCACCCCAAGCTATGGGGTATGTGCCTGAGTATAACATAGATACATTAACATGGAACCATAATGTATTATTAAAATGGGAACATGAAACCATATTTTATTGTTAACATGGGAACGAGGAACCATATTATATTATTAACATGGGAACGTGAAACCATATTTTATTGTTAACATGGGAACGTGGAACCATATTTTATTGTTAACATGGGAACGTGAAACCATATTTTATTGTTAACATGGGAACGTGGAACCATATTTTATTGTTAACATGGGAACGTAAAACCATATTTTATTGTTAACATGGGAACGTGAAACCATATTTTATTGTTAACATGGGAACGTGAAACCATATTTTATTGTTAACATGGGAACGTGGAACCATATTATATTATTAACATGGGAACGTGAAACCATATTATATTGTTAACATGGGAACGTGAAACCATATTATATTGTTAACATGGGAACGTGAAACCATATTATATTGTTAACATGGGAACGTGAAACCATATTTTATTGTTAACATGGGAACGTGAAACCATATTTTATTGTTAACATGGGAACGTGAAACCATATTATATTGTTAACATGGGAACGTGAAACCATATTTTATTGTTAACATGGGAACGTGAAACCATATTTTATTGTTAACATGGGAACGTGAAACCATATTTTATTGTTAACATGGGAACGAGGAACCATATTATATTGTTAACATGGGAACGAGGAACCATACAGTATTATATTATTAACATGGGAACGTGGAACCATATTATATTATTAACATGAGAACGTGGAACCATATTATATTATTAACATGGGAACGTGGAACCATATTGTATTATTAAATGGGAACGTGGAACCATATTATATATTCGAGAATGGATAATAAGTCATAGGCGTGTGCATAAACCTTTAACCGTCTTGGTGAAGTTGGTGGTGTAATGGTTAGAGTGTTTAAAAATATGTATGTGATAACCCAGGTTCGAATCCTGGTGGATCACATATATGCTTTCATTAATTTCATTGGAGGTGTTTGGTGTTGTGGTGAAATTAATAAAATATAGATTATTAAAATGGGAACGTGGAACCATATTGTATTATTAAAATGAGAGATTCCAGGAGTGAGAGAGTAAGCCGCCTCCGTTTCTCTACAGGTGGCGCCGAATAGAAGGGGTGTCCAGGGCCGATCCTCCTCAACCTACAAGCATTACCCCCAGACATACCGTTGCTCGTCTTGTACCTACCAAACCGAAAAGCGCTCCAAGTTTGAGAGACATTACCGCACGCACACGGGAGAGAAGCCCTTCCACTGTTCCTACTGCCCTTACAAAGCTAGTGATAATTCTAACCTGTTGAAACATGTTAGGAACCATGTGAAGCAGGTACAAGGGGGTGGTCAGGCCCTCACTATACTCAAATATTAAGGGGAGATGGTGGATTGTTTTTTGGGATCCCCTTCTCCCTCATGTTTGGTCCCTTTAGTTTGGAGATTTTCAGACGTTCGCCCATTTGTTTGTCAATATTAACCCTTTCTCTGCGGGGTGTTTTGGGCTATTTAGGGCATATTCAGGCACTCCTGAATGATAAATCAAGCATCTGCATTAAATGAACTGTATTCTGCCGAAAACTAGGCGAAAATAGCTTCAAAATGAGACCAGAACGGGCCTTGTACGTGGCCTGGTTCACCTGCAGCGGTGCCAGTGAAACGCGGGAAACCCGCTATTTGTTAGCACTCGCTCGCTTGGCTACACTGTTGTGAGAGGCAGAGAGAGACCCGCGCGAGACACAGTCTACCTCAGTGAGCCGCTCGCTGCTCTGAGGGTCGGAGGTGGGCCCCTCACGCTCCCGCCCACTGACACTCAATTTTTACGGTTTTTACAGGCTTTTAAAGCCTGGAAATTGCTGCAAATTGCCAGGACGTTCCAGAACGTCACCCGCAGCGAAAGGGTTAAGACTTTTCGTGTCATTTAGGTGACAATTTTTTCCCTGGCGAGCAATAGCAAGCCTGTAATTTAAAAGGAACCGGCCATCGGCCGTGATATTTTTCTATCGAAACATTTACAAATTTATCTTGAAGGATGGTCTTGGGGATGATTTTTAAAGCTTGATGGAGGCCTAGTGAGGAAACTAAAAACAAATAGTAAAAAGATAAATAAATAAGCAAATAAATACGGCCATTCACCCTTAATTTTAACCCTCGGAATCCGGGAGGCCTCATATGAGGCAAAATGCGTGGCTAAAAATCGCCGCTAAAATCATCATAACTCGGCAACCACGCGTCGTAGCGATATCATCTCAACGGCAGTCTACAGACAACAAAAAGTTCTACAATTTACAAAAGAATTGACTGCTCTAAGTGGTCTCAATCAGTAGCTACTGAATTATGAAGCTTGACTGTATGAAAATGGCCCCGGACACAGCGATCGGGATCATATGAGGCCCCCCGGATCCCATGGGTTAAGCAAAATAAAGGCTCTACTGTTATATTTATTAAATATACACCCCCTACTTGGTCTTTTTGTATTTTATTTCTTTATTAAATATATACCCCTAACGTGGTCTATCATTAGTGTATGGAACCTCTATGATAATTATATGTGAGTTTTTCAGTCTATGATTATTTTTCTATTTTAAATCACAACTTTGATTCTCACTGTACTCAAATGTTAAACAAAGTAAAAGATTATTTTATTTCTTTATTAAATGTATACCCCCTACTTGGTCTATTGTATTTTATTTCTTTATTAAATATATATCCCATATTATGAATCATATTAAAATAGGTGCCAGATGGTGGAGATACTTGTGGAAGTACAGTAGGGTCTCACATAGAACGAGAAATTGGTCGATAAACGAGGCCGTTCTATGTGATCGCGGCATTTTGGTGGCCCAATATGGTCAATGTTCACTGTAAGCGTAAATTTCCGTCAGGAGCGTACGATATTTCGTACGTTTTGTACGATATTTCAGCGCTCTATATGAGAACTCCTCGAATTTGCCCTACTTTGATGGCGAAATCGTTCTATATGATCACATTCGTTCCTAACGAACATTTTGGAACAATATTTTAGGTCGGTCGTTCTATAAGCGACTCGTTCTATGCGAACACGTTCTATGTGAGCCCCTACTGTATGTGAAAGACGAGTTGTGAAAGTAAATGTTAATAAAAGCAAAGTAATTGTAGTAGAAAGAGAAGGAGACAATGTGTGTAATGAAAGGATTGATGGAGAACAGCTTGAACTAGTAGAAGAGTTAATGTATCTGGGAACCATGATTGAGAAAAGGGGAAAATGTACAAGAGAAGTAGAAAACAGTAACACAAGGAAGAAAGGTAACTGGATCAATGAAAGCCTTGTTTAGGAGCAGAAAGATGAGTATGGAAGCAGTGAGAGGATTAACTGAGGGTGTGTTGGTGCCGACATTGATGTATGGATGTGAAACTCTGGTTGGCATAAAAACGAAAGGTCACGAGTAAGAGCAGTTGACATAATTTGCTAAGAAATGCGTGTGGAATTCGAAGAATAGACAAAGTAAGAAGTGTATAAATAAGGGAGGCATGTGGAGTTAAAAAGTCAGTAGAACATAAGGTTGAAGGAAGTGTTCTCAGATGATATGGTCACAAGACAAGAATGCCTGAAGAAAGAATAGGATCATGTCAGTGAAGTGGAAGGACGAAGAAGGCGTGGAAAGCCGAGAAGATGGTATGATATGGTGTCAGAATGTGTGTCAAAGCGCTAAAGTTGAAGCAAAAGAATTAGGAAATATCAGGAATGCATGGAGGAAGTTTGTTAGAGAGAGTACATGTAGGTCTCTGGACCCTTTTAAATGACAAACCTGGAAAGTCTTTATTGTATATTGTATTAATTTCACCACAACACCAAACACCTTCAATGAAATGAATAAAAGCATATCCCAGATGTTGATGTGAAGAGACCTTGTCCGGAATTATAACATCTGAGGTGAAGCTATTGATTTCGGGGGCTGATGAGTGATTGGTGCTTCTAATGGTAACCAGAATGTGATGAAAATTATGTAATGGTGGTGAAGTAGGAAAAAAATAAAAACTGAAGATGACCTCCAACCACCCTTAATTTGGCTCTGTTACTCTTTCAACCTTGGGGGAGACACTTGTTACAGGTAGCTTTGCCTTTTGTCTTCCCTATACACATATGATTATTTATTTATTTATATATTTTTTTTGGGGAGAATCCGGCCGTTCTACCGAAAAATGTACCGGTACATATTTATCTCGAAGGGGGGTCGTGGGGGTATTTTTTTTTTTTTTTTAAAGCTTGATGGAGGTATAGGGAGCAAACTGAAAATCTCCTCTTGAGACTAAGTTTTCTTTTGTTACAGATAGTGCAGCAAAATATTGGCTACCAAGAGACCCCGGCCTCCAGTAATACCCCCCTCATACTAAGTTGTGCGTCCTGTAACTACCAAACGGAAAGACGCTCCGATATAGAGAGGCACTGTCGCTCCCACACGGGCGAGAAACCCTACCGTTGCAACTTTTGCCCTTATAGGACGAGCTATAAGTTTAATCTTCCGCGCCACATCAAGTCCCATATGAAGCACGTACAGTCGCGAGGGCCGCCAAACTTTGAGCCCCCTAATGGATAAAGCGAACCTACAATATTATATATATCGGGTGAACAATAAGATTCGATTCTTTCTCAGTGAAAAAGTCAAGTTAAGGGGAGGAAGACCGTTTTTCTGGACCCCCTTCTCCCTAATGTTTAGCCCCACTAGTTTTGAGATTATAAGACGTTCGGCCCATTAGTTTGGCGATTTTAACACCTTTCGCCCCATTTCGTTGTCAATTTTAAGACCTTTCGTGCCATTTAGGTGTCGATTATTTCCTGGCGAGCGATAGCGAGCCTGCAATTTTAAGAGGAATCGGCCTTCGGCCGGGACATTTTTCTACTGAAAAATGTACAAATTTATCTTGAAGGGGGGTCTAGTGGTGTTTTTCTAAGCTTGATGGAGGTCTAGGGAGGAAACTAAAAAAATATTTGAATAAATGAATTAATAGACCAAACAAACGGCCAGTCTCCCCTTAAGTCAAAAGCCAATATTCCCTCCCAACTTTACTGTGCTTCAAATTAGTGGAGCCGGAAATGAGGGCAGGTGGGCTACTGTTCAACAGGTCCATCTTTGAATTACATTAGCTTTGATGACACTCAGATCAAAGGTGGTGAGGATCATTGGCTTATGACTGTACAATCGCGCTAATAAGTGATGTCTCGGCACCAAATATGTTTTGATCAATAATTGGTATCAGCAATATCTAAGCTTCATTTCTTCATATCGAGTGAAATATACAAACATGTTCCTACACTTACCCACCCTATTCAACATCTGACAGACATTAATACAGCACAGAGCAAGCCAAACGTAATGACAGCTGGGACATGATTTATTAGCTCGACCGTACATGATACCCAACACTGCTAAGGCTGAGGTTCATGATATAGATATTTTAGTAATAGATGTCACATTAGCATCTATTTGAAAGAACGTTTCTGCACATAAATATTGCAGATATTGCTGATTGATATTTATTATATGATTTTGAAAAGCCATGAGACTTCATTTCTTAACCCAGGATCTATTAGAGGTATGTTATTGAAAGTGCCGCCAATGCGACCCCTTAAAATTACAACTCGGACAAACAAATTTATATTTACCATATAAAGCAATATTACTACTCCATTTGCACATGTATAATGGACATTAACCCTTTGAGTACCAGCAACGTCTGTTATCTTTTATTCTAGCTTTATTTAGACAATATTATGCAGCTTGGGAAGGATCTGAGGTAGTGAAAAGGGTTGGTTAAGATAGTTTGAAGCCTTATTATTGCTACAGATCCTTCCAATGCTTAATAAGATCGTCTAATAATTGCCAGAATATGATGGAAAGGACGTCCCTGGTACTGAACAGGTTAAGGAAGCAGAAAATAGGTGTAAAGAGGAAAAACTAACAAAAAACTCTTATTGTGACGGTAGATGAGGGTAGAGGCGTAGGAGGGAGCGAGACATAGTTGTGCCTTTGTTAATTGCCTGAGACAGCCTGAACTCTCAGCTCTGAGGGAGGCCGGGAGAGGGTAGGGGAGGATGGAAAGACGTAATTTAGGCGGGAGACAGGATTTGTAGGGAGTCGGTGAGGGAAAATTACCAATAAATAAGTAGGGGGGAAGGAGAGGGGGGGGGGGGGGGGAGACATGTGGGGGGAAGGCAGGAGGTGGTGGAGGGGAAACATGTCACTTAATCACATATTGCTTCCATTTCACCGAGTCTGGGGCATTTTTTGTGGGATTTTGTATGAGCTATCTACCGAAAGGAGCGTCACATTCATCCAGTAAAACCTTGCCAAAGGAGTGCTGCAGCTTTTAGATTAAGTAAGGTATGGCCAAATGGATATTTGGGGGGGTGGGGTAGTTACAAGTTGGAATCAGCAGGTGGATATCTGTGAGGGGAAATAGGTGAATTATTTTAGTTTGTTATCTAGTCACATACTATGAATGTTATATATTTGTTATATATTAATATAATTGTTCTCTTAGAAAGTATAATTTACATACATTTAGAAGAAGAAAATTTAAAAATTTGTTTATCGCAATATGCAGTAATGACTGCATTTCAAACGGATCGAACGGATTTCAAATATGACCTTACAAAATTTAAATGTACAGTACAGTACTGTATAGTAACTTTGTAAAAACAAATTTGAAAAGTAGTGCATTATTGTTAAGACTAAGAATTGAGCACAAACATTTACATCCGCGAGGATATATATATATATATATATATACCTGTATATATATATATATATATATATATATATATATATATATATATATATATACAGTATATATATACTGTATATATATACAGTACATTCAATTTTGTAGTAACATAGATTTATACAAACCGTAAATAATCTATAAAACTAAACCCTGGTAGAAGGTTGGAGACTTAAATTGCATGGCCATACATTCGTAGTAACATAGATTTATACAAACATAGTAAATAATCTATATAACGAAACCCTGGTAGAAGGCTGGAGACTTACTGTATAATGTATAATACATGGCCATACATTCGTAGTAACATAGATTTATACAAACATAGTAAATAATCTATAAAACTAAACCCAGGTAGAAGGTTGGATACTTGCTGTATATACATAGATTTATACAAACATAGTAAATAATCTATAAAACTAAACCCTGGTAGAAGGCTGGAGACTTGCTGTGTATACATAGATTTATACAAACATAGTAAATAATCTATAAAACTAAACCCTGGTAGAAGGCTGGAGACTTGCTGTGTATACATAGATTTATACAAACATAGTAAATAATCTATAGGCCTAAAACTAAACCCTGGCAGAAGGCTGGAGACTGAAACGTGTGCCCATTCCCTACAGGTGTGGCCGAGTAGTGATCAGAGTGGTGGTGGTATAGGAGCCATGAACTATCCACAACAACAACAACCACAACAACTCCTCAACCAGAATAACAGCAGGTTTCAATGTCCTCTATGCAACTATACGTGTTCGAAACCCTCCCACTACGCTAAACACTACCGAACACACACCGGGGAAAAGCCCTTCTCGTGTTCGGAATGTTCGTATCAGGCTTGCGATAAGTCCAATTTGAAAAAGCACATGAGGACGCATTCGAAGGAGAAGAGGTTTAATTGCATATACTGCCCTTTTCAATCAGATAGGAGAGATAGATTGATTGCCCATGAAAAAAGCCATGCGATCATGTTGTGAATGGAAATATGTAAAATCGGCCTAATAAGTGATGTCTCGGCACCTAGTATATTTTGATCAATAATTGGTATCAGCAATATCTAAAACTTGATTTATTAATTTTGAGTGAGATATACAAACATGTTCCTACCTTTACACACCATACTCAACATCTGGCAGACATTAATACAGCACAGAGCGAGCCAAACGTAAAGATAGCTGAGACATGCCTTACTAGCGCGACCGTTCTATGAGGCTTGTTACAAATCTATTTTCTATAATTATGGTCTAACCCGTCCTACCAAATTTACCCATTCTGTACCGGCGATGTCTTCTTAACCCGGGAACTGCAGGAAGACTCTTAAGAGTTCCCCCGGCGGACTGCGGGAACACTCTTAAGAGTCAGAGAAAAAAAAAATCAACTTTAACCCTCCAGCCCCGGCTACGCATTACATAAATATTCCCCGAAACCCGGGTGTTTTGGCCGAAAAACGTCTAGGCTAGGCTACCGTATATTTGTTATTCTGACTACTTCCCGCATTCCCACGCATCCCCAAGCGTAGCTGTGTTATTTACCTGTAGAATGGCGTTAAGTAGAGCTCTCTAAGTCAACTGGTTGAGTTGTGATGATGATTTCATTGGAGATAACTTTATGGCAAAAACAGCCACTTTACACTACTTTTCGATACTTAACAACAACATACAGGCACATACGAACAAGCGACGCTCTCCTTCTTGTGGCCGGAGATGTGGGGCGTCGGTCCAGCCGGCTGTTGTTTACATGCGTCGGACCGACGCCTCGCACACCAAGCTCACAGGCTTTGAGCTCATGGGTGTTTAAGAGCCCTTCCGGGCAGCTCGTGTATGCTTTTTTATGGGCGTTCAAGATCCCTTCCGGGACCAGAGGGTTAAACATCGAAAAAAAAAAAATACATATTTTTATTTTTTTTTTTTTATTTTTTTTTTTTTGCCCCTGGGCTATGCAAAATATCACTCCTCTACCTCCCCTCCTTCCCCACTTTCCTCCCCTCCTTCAGTTATCACCTATTTTCCCTGTTATTCCCTTATTCTGAGGTATATTTTCGTGCTAACATTAGCGAGTTGCAAGCAGGGCATTGTCATCACTCTTAGCAAGCGAGTGCAAGAGAGAGAGAGAGAGAGAGTATTGATCGACAGTGTCTCTCCAGCCTTGGGGGAAATTGGCGGGAAAGGAGGTTGCCTCACCCATACATTATGTAACTCCCGCCCTGTATCGCCGATTTTGACCATCCAAACGCTGTTTTCACTTGTTTTATTGTTGTAACAGGTTAATACCTTTATAATCAACCTATAATAGGTGCATATGGATAAGTATTAATGCTATTTATGGTAAAATTAATATTTTAGTGATGGAAACAGCTCAAATACATGCACACAGGCAGAGGTGTCTAATTACCCCCATGCGCACTTCAGAGGTTAATTTTGTCTTGCTATATTTAGACTATTTTGTACAGTTTAAGAAGGATCTGTGGTAGCAAGAAGGGTTAAGTGAGATAGTTCGTAGCCTGTTAATTGCTTTTACACTGCATAAAATCGTCTAATAGTAGCCAAAATAAAGTTAACCCTCTCACATCCTTATGACGCAGAGGTTCCCAGATTAGCAATAAGAAATAGATTACTCTCACTCTTACAATTACCTCTCCAAAATTAGTTTTCTGCCCACAGCTAACTCAAAAACAACTGCAGAGGTTGAAGTAAATAAACTAAAGGTTTATAAATACCCCGGACGGTAACAAAGGTTTTAAAGTATCCCTAATAGGCTCAAAAATTGCGTCAGGACGTGAGAGGGTTAAGAGGGTGGCACCGGTACTGAAGGGGTTAAGCATTATCCCACAAAATTTGCGAGAAATCAAGAAGGCAGTTTTTTTCTCTCCTATGTGTAAGAAGGAGACAAAAGGCATACCGGCCTGAAGCGAGTGTCCATTGAAATTGAAAACATTATAGAAAGCTAAATCCAAGGTACAGTACGTTGAATTAAATATTTCTGGACACAGCTTGAAGGAGTTTATATCTTATATTTATTATTTATTTTTCTATTTTTGTTAATGTATTTTTTTTTCCTGAAGAAACAAAACAATTGCCCATGCATTAAAGTAAATCAAAGATAACATTCTGGGACAAGTGAGAATTAGCAAACATATTTAGTATATACTGTAAGTGAAAATTCATAGTTTGTCATAGTTTAATTTCAATTTATTAGTCAGAATATATCCAGAGTCTCAAATACTCCTTGAGAAGTGCCATTATTGTTTATTTTATTTACATTACACATATTCCTAAGAGAGAAAGCTGTTGTTTTACACAGTCTACCATCAATATTTATTTTCTATACGTAAGGCAAATATTACTTAGAATCAGGGTGTCAAACTGGAGCAATTTTGTTTGAACGAATATGAGAAGGAATACGAGAAAATTAACATGAAATAGCTTTGTTTTGCCCATTTTATCAATTCCAAAGACATCATTTGAACTATTACCCACAATTTTACCTTTACACATACAATAATAAGGACAAAAATGAAGAACTCGCCCTTCATATGTCACCCTGTTTAGAATGGAAAAGGCAGAAGTATTGCAAGTAGCTGTGTAACACTTATTTCTGTTGGCTACTGTACATTATATTACACAAACACACCATGCAGTCACGGAGAAAGAGAGAGAAATATATCAAAGGTAATTATGTATGAGAGAGAGAGAGAGAGAGATCCAGGTAAATATGTATAAGAGAGAGAGAGAGAGAGAGAGAGAGAGAGAGAGAGATCCAAGGTAATTACGTATAAGAGCATAATGTTATGTACAATATATATTGTTTGCCAAGCACTAGATCATGCAAAATAACCTAATATATAAAATCAAAGTAACTGATTGCCATATTATGTATAAAACTCTGAGATAATCTCACTGTATATTATTGTTAATACCAATAAAATATACTGTATGCTATGGTTATTATTATTATTATTATTCCTTATGTATTTCATTACATTACAGGGGTGCTCTGAGATACACTATAGTCCGTTCATTCTAGGTTGGGCAGAAATCGTAACGTCTAACCTCTGTAACTCAAATAGGACTAGAGCAAATGAGTTGTTAATTTCCACACCTATTCCCTAGCCAAGTCTTCGATTACTCTAGTGACTATAATGTCCTATATAGTAGCCATAGGAGAGTATGTGGGGGGGGGGGGGGGGGGGGAAAGTGGGTCGGTAAATCTTAATCAAATGGTATTAATTTATTCAAAATTAATGCACGAATGATGAAAGCTGTACGCAATATTTCGTATACATTTGGGCATTATCTTTGATTATATCAAAGGTAATTTGATGAGTATTTCAATGTGTACCATATATATATATATATATATATATATATATATATATATATATAATCTAGACATATTACCAGCAAAGAAACCGTGGAGTCATGAAAAAAAAAATAGGAACTGTCAACTGAAGTGAGGAAAACTTCAATAAACGTCAACAGCACCCATACTAAGTCGCCACTACTACGGTAAAGTCGCCACCTGTCCAGCACTGTAGCCTACCTTTACAAGCAACACTACTCTGGTTCTGTCTATATATACAGTCGTGAGCAATAATATCTACCCACCCATTTCAACCAACATCAAACAAGACTGAGATATAAATATATATATACAGTATACAGTATATATATTTAGTAGTGCTCATTCACGGCTGTACTATCAACGACAGGAGTTCTTTCCCCCAACCTGCCACTGTGTGAATCCGAATCACCTGGGGGTTTCAGATTCACTCAGTGGCCAGTTGGGGGAACTAACTTTTATCATTGGTAGTACAGTATATTCTACAGTATACTTTTAATAAAGATAGTAGTGTTGGTCGTAATAAATATCTGTGTGGAGTTAGGGTAGGTGGCGACGTTAACATAGTGGCGGCGACTTGAGTGTTGTTTACGTTTGCAGGTGTGGGTGGATGATAATATGGCTGACGGGTCCAGGCTCCTCCACACTGCAGCTACTTCGGATCACAACAACCACTTCGGTGCCAAAAAAATAGCGGCCGCCTACTCTTGTGCGCACTGTCCCTACGTCACCCACAACCACTCCCACCTCTTGCGTCACATATCCACGCACACGGGGGTCAAGCCGTACTCATGTATCCATTGTAAATACCAAACGGCCGATAAGTCCAACTTCACCAAACACAGCCGAATCCACACTGGGGAGAAACCGTACGCGTGTGCCCTGTGCCCGTATAAAGGGAACCGTAGTGATAACCTAAAGTACCACTATGAGAACATTCACAAGAAAGCATATTCTGTTAAAACAGCCAACTTTCACGACTGAAATATTACATTTTGGTGCAGAATAAGATGTTTTGTAATGGTACATGACTTGCATTGCTATCTACGAGTAATCAAATGGGTTGGGCACAGTACGCTATCATGGTGGCAGCTGTCATCACGGTGTTGGCCCAGTGCGTCCTCTAGTCAATGGAAGGTTATAATTATGACATCATCAGAACCAAACAGTAACTAGGGAAGTGTAACCATGCCAATTTGATCTCATTGATATTAAATGTGCATGTCACTTAATGTGACCAATAGGTCTATATTTAAAATGTGTTCTGAATGAAAAGGTACAATCATTATTTTTTTATATTTTTGCGCAGTCAGTGGTTCACCTAATTTGTAGATAACTTGTGTAATGTGTACGGTCGTGCTAATAAGTCATGTCCCAGCTGTCATTACGTTTGGCCTGCTCTGTGCTGTATTAATGTCTGTCAGATGTTGAATAGGGTGGATAAGTGTAGGAACATCTTTGTATATTTCACTCAATATGAAAAAATTAATCTTAGATATTGCTGATACGAATTATTGATCAAAACATACTTGGTGCCGAGACATCACTTATTAGCGCGACTGTACATAGTACCATATATCTATGGCCAGTAAAATGTACAGTTAATAACTGAACTATCGTACAAATAGAATTACAGTGCACATGAAATACCGAAGCTACCGAGTCACCAACTACTGTATATGATGTTGTTGTCTGCATAGGTCTACAAGGACTGCAACGCCCACTTATTATTTAACCCGGGAATGACGAAGGTCCTAAATTGAGTCTGTAGTGAGATTTTTTTATTTTTTTTATTGGGGAAAAAAAATCTCACTACAGACTCAATTGAGGACCTTTGTTGTTCTTGGGTTAAGGGGGGAAGGATTTAATTATGGGTTGATTTATTTATACATATACCATACGGTAAATACAATATATATACAGTACAGTACTGTATATATATATATATACAGTATATATATATATATATATATATATATATATATATATATATACAGTATATATATATATATATATATATATATATATATATATTTATATACTGTATATATACAGTCGACCCTCGATTTAACGGACCTCGATACAACGGATTTCGGATTTAACGGACTCTGTCCGTAGCCGGACAACGAACCCAGCAATGCTCGAAAAATTGTCTGGTAATTGGCTGGCGCGGCGCACCAGTTTCCCGGCAAACCCCTGTATTTTTATGTTTTTTATTTGTTTATCTCGGTAATGAAAGAAAATTTTTATTACATTTTTTGTTATGTGCAATATGTAAGGAAAGACATAAAAACTCTCGGAAAGTTAAAAATCTTTATTTTCGAGGCATATTAGGGCTAAATCGGAGAAGTCCGAAGGCGATTTTCCAGCTACGGACTTTTTCCAGCTACGGACACCGTCTCCCCCCTATTAGTCCGTTAAATCGAGGGTCGACTGTATATATATATATATATATATATATATATATATATATATACAGTATACTGTATATATATTTATTTATTTATTAATTTATATATTTAGTTTTGGTGTACACAAAATGTCAATGAATGTTGAGTGTATAAAGGGCTTCTTGGATACATCAATTGTTTTTCATTACGTTGGAGTTGTTGACGTTGATTATTGAATGAATAAAATACTCAATAATTTACCAGAGTGTATCTTTTCCTGTTAGTGCCACATTTAAGATATTATATTTGAAACATTGCCTATGTATATTTAACCCCTACTGGACTGACGACGTCTTTTTAATTTATTTATATCTATATTTAGACGTTTTTGTGTAGTTAAAGAATGATCTGTGGTAGTAAAATGGGTTAAGTGAGATAGTAAAAAGCTTGTTCATTGCTAGAGGTTTTGTTTTAACTGAATAAAATTGTCTAATATTAGCCAGATTGAAGTTCAAAAGACGTCGGATGTCGGAGATAGCGTCATAAAAATCTCCTATAAATCTGTCATCACTCTACTTTAAACTTTAGGCTGGTTGAATGACATAGCAAAAATAGACAGATTAAATATCCTATATTTCCATACTTACCCCTCCTCTATATACCTGTGTTATATTTAAACTACAATGTCCATTGGGATCTGCTTGGTTTTAGGGATATGATACTGAAGAACTTTCATAAATGTGTCCTAACAACATTGAAATATAGCTTATCTAATTTATTGTATGTGGCAATAACTGGTGTATTTACCATGACGTCACAGCGTGCAATGGCGAGAACACTCGAAATGGGAAATGGGTGAATCTGTGTCTTTTTAATGTGAGAAACCCTTATAAATTGTAGGCATGTGCACTGCTCAACAGTTGGCTTCACCACTGTCTGGTCAAGTGACTGCGATATATAAATTGAACAGAAAACGATACTTTCAATAAGAAATAAGCCTTGGAAGCGACCTCCCTTAAGTTCGCCTAGGCTAAACAGTAAAAAACACTGCCTGTATGTTTATTGTTGGTGAGATGGGATTATTTCTTCAGGAAATTGTTCGATCTTTTGCAGAGTTTGAGTATTGAATTGAAAGATATCAATGAAGAAAAACAGACCTGACAGTCCTCGAGCGTGTGGGATGTTTACATTGCCTCTCCATTTTCTGTCGTCACGAAAATCAGCTGAAACTCGCCCAGCTGATGGCCGAGGATGCCAACAACGTTTTAGATTAGTATTTTTCTCTGGCGTTTAATGGAATTATATCGATATTGCCCATATACATATTACAGTATATTCATTACAAGTTATGATCCTGCATTAAACTTCGTTTTTTCTTTTACTCCTGAAGTTCACCTTTAATCATATGGTCTGTGTTACTAGCTTCTTCACTAGATAGAAATCTTCCTATCGTTTCTTTATTGTTTTTAGTACAGTATATGGTTTTTTAATATGAGTTTTTTCCCGTTTTCTTCATATGCTGTGTAGAATAGTGAAATATGTTTTAGGTCTTCCACATATAATGCAACTTAAGTTTCCTTCAGTACAGTAAAAGAATTTCTGTACTTCAGTGGTAGTGTATTTGTTCTACGTTTATACATCACTATTGATGCTTGGATATTGTCATATTGTAGATGTTCTCTTTGCTCTTTATCTTCTTCACCCATTGTCTGTGTATCTACAGGCTTGATTTTGTTGTCGTTCATTTGTTAGGATTCTGGTGTCCCATCGTTGAATCTTCTTCAGTTCTTGGCGCTATCATTATAGTTTTGTCTCATGTCAATTATATTTTCTTTCAAGAGTTTATTTATGCTCTCGGTATGTATATATATATATATATATATATATAGTATATATATATATATATATATATATATATATATATATAGTATATATATATATATATATATATATATATATATATATATATAAAATACTGAGGTGCGATGACAGCCTGCAGCTATGACTAGGATTGTGGTATCTAGTTCAGTGATTCACACAAGTAAACTGCCAACATACAGTCGGGAGATTTAGGTTTTGCATGGTAACATTTTACTTGGTTCTTTTGCATTGGTATCAGTAATTGGTCTTTAGGTTGACTACTGTATATTATAAATAGCAACTTAAGAAACTGCTTGAAAATGTGCTAGTGTGATGCTCACTTACTGGCTCCATTTCCCGCAGGTGATGGTGAAATATCAGAGAGAAATGTCAGGGCCCGGAGGAAACGACTTGCTAACCACCGCACACCAGCCCTTGGGAAGTGAGTCATTTACTAGGATACTTCAACCCGGAGGAAGTGACACGGTAGCCAGCCTTCTCCAGCCCATAGGAAGTGACATGTTAGCCAACCCTCTTCAGCCCATAGGAAGTAAATCATTGCCCATGGTGTTCCTGCCTACGGGTATCGACTCATTAACCAACACACAGCCTCCCCAGCATGGTGGATATTACATGAGTATCAACAACCCCGGCCTCGATAGCACGGACACACTAACCAACACATCTTGGCCCATGGAGAGTGACCCGGAAAACTGGACACTTCAATCCTTTGGAGATGACGAGTTAACCAACGAGCCAGTACCTGAAAGAAGTGACATGTTAACTAGCTCGTCCCAGCTCATAGGAAGTGACATGTTAACTAGCTCGTCCCAGCCCATAGGAAGTGACATGTTACCTAACACATCTCAGCTCATAGGAAGTGACATGTTAACTAGCTCGTCCCAGCTCATCGGAAGTAACATGTTAACTAGCACATCTCAGCTCATAGGAAGTGAGGCATTAACCAATGAGCCAGAATCCAGAACAAGTGACGCATTAACTAACACGCCAGGACCAAGTAGAAGGGACATGTTAACTAGCACGTCCCAGCTCATTGGAAGTGACGCATTAACCAACAAGCCAGGACTCGGAAGAAGTGACGCATTAACCAACAAGCCAGGACTCGGAAGAAGTGACGCATTAACTAACAAGCCAGAACCAAGAAGTGACACGTTAACTAGCACTAATCAAATCATAGGAAGTGACATATTTACCAACATGCCAGAACTCAGAAAAATTAACAGGTTAACTACCACGTCCCAGCCCATAGGAAGTAACACATTAACCAACATGCCAGGACATGGAAGTGACTCCTTAACCAACAAGCCAGGACCCCGAAGAAGTGACAGGATAACTATGAAGTCCCAGCCCATAGGAAGTGACTTGTTAACTAGCACGTCTCACCTCGTAAGAAGTGACACATTAACCAATATGCCAGGACCGAGAAGAAGTGGCAGGATAAGTAGCAAATCCCAACTCATAGGAAATGACACATTAACCAGCAAACCAGGACCAAGACGAAGTGACAGGTTAAGTAACACTAACCAACTCATAGAAAGTGACACAATCAACATGCCAGGACCCAGAAATGACACATTAACTAGCACGTGTCAACTCGTCAGAAGTGAGACATTAACCAATCCAGGACCAAGAAGAAGTGACACATTACCTAGCACGTCCCAGCCCATAATAAGTGACTCATTAATCAACATGCCAGAACCTAGAAGTGACACGTTAACTAGCACATCTCAGTTCTTAGGAAGTGACACATTAACCAACAAGCCAGGACCCGGAAGAAGTGACAGGTTAACTATTACGTCCCAACTCATAGGAAGTGACTCACTATTTAACGAGCCAGGAACCGGAAGAAGTGACCCGTTAACTAGCACGTCTCAACTCGTAAGAAGTGACTCATTAACCAACGAACCAGGACCAAGACGAAGTGACAAGATAACTATCATGTCTCAGCCCATAGCAAGTGAGGCATTAACCAACGATCCTGGACCAAGAAGTGACACGTTAACAAGCACGTTTCAGTTCTTAGAAAGTGACACATTAACCAACATGCCAGGACCAAGACGAAGTGACAGGATAACTAGCATGCCTCGGTTTTTAGGAAGTGTATCATTAACCTACAAGCCTGGACACGGAAGAATTGACATATTAACCAATGAACCAGGACCAAGACAAAGTGACAGGATAACTAGCATGTCTCAGCCCATAGCAAGTGAGGCATTAATCAACGAGCCAGAACTCAGAAGAAGTGACACGTTAACTAACACGTCTCAGCCTATTAGAAATGAAACATTAACCAACATGCCAGGACCAAGAAGAAGTGACAGGATAACTAGCAAGTCCCAGCCCATAGAAAGTGACGCATTAACCAACGAACCAGGAACCGTAAGAAGTGACACATTAACTAGCACGTCTCAGCTCGTAAGAAGTGACTTATTAACCAACATGCCAGGAGTCAGAAGAAGTGTCAGGTTAACTACCAAGTCCCAGCCCATAGGAAGTGACACATTAACCAATATGCCAGGACCCAGAAGTGATACATTAACTAGTACGTCTCAGTTCTTAGGGAGTGACACATTAACCAACACGCCAGGAGTCAGAAGAAGTGACATGTTAGCTAGCACGTCCCAGCTCGTAAGAAATGAGGTATTAACCAGCGAGCCAGGACCAAGACGAACTGACAGGTTAACTAGCACGTCTCAGTTCTTGGGAAGTGACACATTAACCAATATGCCAGGACCCAGAAGTGACACGTCAGCTAGCACATCCCAGCTCAAAGAACGTGACACATTAACCAACAAGCCAGGATTCAGAAGAAGTGACGGGTTACCTAGCCCGCCCCAGCTCGTAGAAAGTGATGCATTAACCAACAAGCCTGGACACGGAAGAAGTGACACATTTACCAACAAGCCAGAACCCAGAAGTGACATGTTAGCTAGCACGTCCCAGCTTGTCAGAAGCGACACATTAACCAACAAGCCAGAATCCGGAAGAAGTGATAGGTTAACAAAAAAGCTCCTACCTGAAGGAAGTGATCCGTTACTTATCAAATCTAGCCGGTCAGAACGCCTCCAGAAACTGACCCAGAAGTGTCCGCATTGTCCCTTTATCACCGCCAATCGTGCAATATTCACAAACCACTGCCTAATTCACATGACAGATTGTACTGAAATAGATGTTGATGAAGATAGTGATATTAACAATGGAAAAGACACTGAAGTTGAAAATTATACTGATAGTGAATTTGACGTTGATGAAGATTCTGAAACTGACGCAGAAGAATTTTTCCAACTCATAGGAAGTGACACATTCACCAACAAGCCAGGAGTCAGAAGAAGTGACAGGATAACTAGCAAGTCCAAGCCCATAGAAAGGGACACATTAACCAACAAGCCAGAACCAAGAGAAAGTGACAGGATAACTAGCACGTCCAAGCTCATAGAAAGTGACACATTAACCAACGAACCAGGACCTAGAAGTAGTGACACGTTAGCTAGCACGTCCCAGCTCATGGAAATTGACACATTAACCAATAAGCCACGATCCACAAGTGACACGTTAGCTAGCACGTCCCAACCCATAGAAAGTGACACATTAACCAACAAGCCAGGACTCGGAAGAAGTGACAGGTTAACTAGCACGTCTCAGCTCGTAGAAAGTGACAAGTTATTCATCATGCCTCAACTTGAAGGAAGTGATAGGTTAACAAAAAAGCTCCAACCTGAAGGAAGTGATGCGTTACTTAGCAAATCTAGCCGGTCAGAACGCCTCCAGAAACTGACCCAGAAGTGTTCACTTTGTCCCTTTGTCACCGCCAATCATGCAATATTTATCAACCACTGCCTAATTCACATGGAAGCTTGTATTGAAATGGATGTTGATGGAGATAGTGATATTAGCAATGGCAAAGACAATGAAGTTGAAAATGATACCGATAGTGAATTAGACGTTGATGAAGATTCTGAAACTGACGCAGAAGAATTTTCCCAACTCATAGGAAGTGACACATTAATTAACGAGCCAGGAACTGGAAGAAGTGACACGTTAACTAGCACGTCTCAGCCCACAAGAAGAGAAACATTAACCAACATGCCAGGATCCGGAAGAAGTGTCACGTTAGCTAGCACGTCCCAGCTCATAGGAAGTGACACAATCAACATGTCAGGACCCAGAAGTGACACATTAACTAGCACATCTCAGTTCATAGGAAATGACACATTAACCAATATGCCAGGACCAAGAAGAAGTGACAGGATAAGTAGCAAGTCCCAGCCCATAGAAAGTGACATGTTAACTAACAAGTCAGGAACCGGAAGAAGTGACACGTTAATTAGCACGTCCCAGCTCATAGGAAGTGAGGCATTAACTAGCAAGCCAGGAGTCAGAAGAAGTGACAGGATAACTAGCAAGTCCCAGCCCATAGGAAGTGACACATTAATCAGCGAACCAGGACCAAGACGAAGTGACAGGATAACTAGCATGTCCAGGCTCATAGAAAGTGACACATTAACCAACGAACCAGGACCTAGAAGTAGTGACACGGTAACTAGCACGTCTCAGTTCTTAGGAAGTGACACATTAACCAACAAGCCAGGAGTCACAAGAAGTGACAGGCTAACTAGCCCGCCCCAGCTCGTAGAAAGTGACACATTAACCAACAAGCCAGGACCCACAAGTGACACGTTAGCTAGCACATCCCAGCTCGTAGAAAGTGACACATTAACCAACAAGCCAGGACCCACAAGTGACACATTAGCTAGCACGTCCCAACCCATAGAAAGTGACACATTAACCAACAAGGCAGGACTCGGAAGAAGTGACTCAATAACCAACAAGCCAGAACCCAGAAGTGACATGTTAGCTAGCACGTCCCAGCTCATCGGAAGTGACACATTAACCAACAAGCCTGGACCTGGAAGAAGTGACATGTTAGCTAGCACGTCCCAGCTCATAGAAAGTGACAAGTTATTCATCATGCCTCAGCCTGAAGGAAGTAACGTGTTACTTAGCAAATCTAGCCGGTCAGAACGTCTCAAGAAACTGACCCAGAAGTGTCCACATTGTCCCTTTGCCACCGCCAATCGTGCAATATTCACAAACCACTGCCTAATTCACATGACAGATTGTATTGAAATGGATGTTGATGAAGATAGTGATATTAACAATGGAAAAGACACTGAAGTTGAAAATGATACTGATAGTGAATTTGACGTTGATGAAGATTCTGAAACTGACGCAGAAGAATTTTCATTAATTTGCGATAATCGCTACCAGTGCAAGGAGTGCAACTTTAATGCGGGATATCCTTCGCAATTAAGGATACATAAGCGGATACACACGGGTGAAAGGCCATTGCCATGTTCTTTATGTGTTTACTGCGCAAGTACCAAAAGCATTTTGGAAAAGCATATGGCAACCAAACATAAGAAACCAATATAGTCAAGTGGACCATGTACGAAGCTCGTTCTGGTGTAATTTTGAAGCTATTTTCTTCTAGTTTTTGGCTGAATACATTTAATTTAATTCAAACACTTGCTTAATCATTCAGGATTACCTGAATGAGCCATATATGGCGGAAATATGCCCGCAGTATAAGTGTTAACACGGTTGGGACTCAGTGGGAGCAACATTCTCTAATACTATATACAGTATGCTATATTTGTATGTACAGTCGGCCCCGCAAGGGTGCGAACTAAAAGGGTGCGATTCTCCAACCGTGCGGCAGATGTCCGTGTGGTGCTTATAATCCAAGGGTGCGAAAAAAGCGCGAAAAAAGCAAAGCGTGCGTTTTTTTCGCCCAATAACCCCTGAAAAACATGAACTAAGGAAAGAATACCTGTACAGTATAGAAATGTGATTAGATATTAGATAGAATATGGGTATTACACTCACTTTGGATGGTTTATGTATGCGTGGAGGTTGGGATGTTGGTCTTACTGAGGGTCCGAGGCTGCCCCCATGCCCACATGGGGGCATTTTACACCTGCTGCCCCTAACCCACCGCCCAGGGCGATCGTGTTACCCACCAAAACAAAAGTGAAAGTTCTTGATTTAGAACAGAAAAAACAGTTACTAGACATGTTGGCTAGAGGTGAGAAACAGGCAAATGTGGGTAGACATTTTGGTGTGGGCATGGGGGCAGCCTCGGACCCTCAGTAAGACCAACATCCCAACCTCCACGCATACATAAACCATCCAAAGTGAGTGTAATACCCCTATTCTATCTAATATCTAATCACATTTCTATACTGTGCAGGTATTCTTTCCTTAGTTCATGTTTTTCAGGGGTTATTGGGCGAAAAAAGGGTAAGTTTGAAGAGTCCCCGGACTACATAGTGAATTTCCCATAGGTTCTTAAGCTCCAAGGGTGCGTTTTACAAGGGTGCGCGCATGTCTCGGACTTAGGTAACCGCACCCTTGTGGGGCCCACTGTATAATAAAAAAATAAATAAAAACAAATATATGAACATCAAGCTCTATGTGTGAGTCATGTATTTCTAGATACTACTTTAATATGATAATGTATACAGTAAATGTAGGTAGATTAATTGTTTACATTATCATTGTTATCTTTGTATCATTTACCGTATAGTGTAAATGTAATGAACAAGTTTAACCCGTACATGGGCGGGTGCCCAACCCCGAAAAGGGTTGAAATAGGGGAGCTATCCCCCCGCCAAAGGCGGCTTTCTAGGGCCTTTCCTAGCTGATGCTGAGAGGATTGGGTTCTAGTCATGTGGTGATGGGCTGGTCTATCAGAGTGAGAACTGAGCGATCTCTGCCATACCCATAGCTTACTCTGACTGTTGTTGTTGTTCCCCAAGCTGCCTGGCCGAACAGCCCCAAGGCCCCGAGCAATTCCAAGGCCATAACCGAGTGCCCCCACAGAACCCTCCCCGCCGACCACTATAAAGCCTGGGTGACCGAAGCCACTCCATGGCGGGGGGCTGAGGAGGGTGCGGAAACGCCCGGGAAACCAAAGACCCACCCAGGGCCCTGTGCCCCTCAGCAATTATGAAGAGAAAGTTGAGGGGCAAGGGAAAAATGTGACGCTTTGGCAGTTCCTTTTACTTATATATTTTCTAGATCTCAAGTGACGGCGTCTCTTGCGTAGATTGACCTACTAATCTACCAAGATTGGAAGCCAAAGCGTCACATCTTTCCTTTGCCCCTCAACTTTCTCTTCATAATTGCTGAGGGGCACAGGACCCTGGGTGGGGCTTTGGTTTCCCGGGCGTTTCCGCACCCTCCTCAGCTCCCCGCCATGGAGTGGCTTCGGTCACCCAGGCTTTATTGTGGTCGGCAGGGAGGGTTCTGTGGGGGCGCTCGGTTACGGCCTTGGCCTTGCTCGGGGCCTTGGGGCTGTTCGGCCAGGCAGCTTGGGGAAAAACAACAACAACAACCCGTACAGTACCAGTGACGTCTTTTTCATCGTATTCTGGCAACTATTAGACAATTTTATTCAGCTTAGGAAGGACCTCTAGCAATAATAAGGCTTCAAACTTTCTCAACCAACTCTTTTAATTACCACAGATCCTTTTTAAGCTACATAATATCGTCTACATATAGCTAAAATAAAATATTAGCGCGTCGCTGGTACTCAAAGGGTTAAGGGGGAAGGGTTTATTTTTTGGTAGATTATTTCATATATTTATTATTATTTTTTAGTTTCTTCCCTAGACCTCCATCAAACTTTAAAAAAAGAAACATTAATTTGATCCCCTTCTAGATTTATTTGTACATTTTTCGGTAGAAAAATGTCCCGGCCGAAGGCCGATTCTTCCAAAACTACAGGCTCACTATCGTTCGCCAGGAAAACAATCGACACCTAAATAGCACGAAAGGTCTTAATACTGTATTGACAAAGACATGGGGCGAAAGGTCTTAAAATCGACAAACTAATGGGGCAAACAACAACTTAAAATCTGAAAACAAATGGGGCTAAACATGAGGGAGAAGGGGGGTCTAGAAAACCGGCTCATTTCCCCTTAAGCTAGAATTAGGGTGAAGATTGCGTATGCACCTTCGCCCTTTTGAGATGATGTAAATATAATACTTGTGTACCATCGTGCTTCTCTCACAAAAATAATCAAAGCAAATACTCTCTCTCTCTCTCTCTCTCTCTCTCTCTCTCTCTCTCTCTCTCTCTCTCTCTCTCTCTCTCTCTCTCTCTCTCTCTCTCTCTCTCTCTCTCTCTCTCTCTCTCTCTCTCTCTCTTCCCATAACAGTTGTCTATATTATTATTATTATTTTTATAAACAGATAGCAAATTATTATTATTATTTTTTATTTTTTTATTGCCCCTTTTTTTTTTTTTTTTTTTTTTTTTTTTTTGGGTCCGGTATTAATATGATTTCGTTATATCTGTTTGAAATTACGAAATGAATGTGTTAAAGGAAGGAATTATATTTACCAACTTAATATCTCAACATATTCGTAGATGAATATAAATATAAGTTCTATATTCTCAAGATGTGATTTGTTTCTGTAAATCTATCATACCACATTAAGTGAGTTTTCAGTAATTCATATTTGTTTTCACCAAGCCACCAATTAATTTACAGATAAACTCAACTAGTGAAATCAATGAGAGTAATGAATACATGTGTTACTCCAAGGACTCGAACCTAGGATACTCATACTGAAATTCCGCACAGTAAGCATTAGGCTAACAGTTTGGGGTAAAGCGCTAGTGTGGTATTGGCTTTAGGAGGTGTGGATTCAAATAACGGCTGGTCTTGTGATGGAAAGTCAAATTGGACGCAAATGTGACTGCGAGCGTGCGACTGTGTAGTCAGGGCAGACGGTGCGCCCGCTAACAGAACCCAACATCATTTGGCAAGGATGTACAATAATTACTCCAATTTTGTGTGTTCTGATTTTGCGAAACACCAATTTTGCGACCGAGACCCCAAAAATGCCATTTTTGATGAAAACCTAATTTTGCGATGTAACTCTACTTTTGCGGGTGGAGCCGTAAGAAAGTGGGGCTCTCCGCACTAGTTTTCGGGGGGGAGGGGTGGCCGGGTCGTGACGTCAGGCCGCGCTGCGGCCCGACGTCACAACCCAAGCTCTGTATCCTTCCGCTTACAAACGTTATCTCTCCAGTCTTGCAATACTGTAAATGCTCAATTGCTCATTTAATTTGATTTTCTCAAGGATAATGATAATGTCTTATGTTTTTCTGTATTTCTCTTTATTGTGGGATGTATAATTACATGTATGTGTGTACAAACAAAGCAAATAAATGACGGAAATCACGAAAAATTGGGCCGTCACTGATGAAATGTCGACCATATTCATTTTTCCCCATAAGGTTAGTAATCCAATTTTTTGAATTCCACTTTTGCGGCCCGCAATGTCGACCAATTTCTCGCAAAATTGGGGTAAGCACTGTAGTATTTGGGCGTACCGCCCGCCTGGTTTACACTACTCACACGCTTGTGATCATGTTCCCTTCTATTTTGACTGCCGTGGGATACAATGATAGGTTGAGTGGACCCCCCCCCCCCTGCGTTCATGACTTAATGTGATCATCATATATATTGCCAGCAGGGGGCAAATTATATAAAAAAAAGTCACAATAGACTGGGATGAAACCGAGAGCGCTCTACCTATGTAAACATGACAGCCGTACGCCCAGAGAATACATTTTTCCCCATCATTCCTATGTATTTAATTACTTGTGCAAATTAAATTTACCGTTTTGGTGATGTCGGTCCTCATGGTATTAGTGAGCTGGGCCTATAATTAGGCCTTGTAATTGGGGTTGGGTGTGAGAAGGATCTGCCTTGTGTGGGCCAATCGGTTTTCTGCAGACTCCCATTTTCTTATGTTCTTAAACCCCATTCCTGGCTGGTGAGGTTCCTTACAATAACCTTTCTTGTATGTGGGGATTACTTTATTAAAGAGTAAGTCAATTCTTTACCTATGTATTAGTCCTCGGGGTATGTCAGCTTTTGGCAGCAGAGGTCAGTCCTTTGACCACTTAGGATAAGTTGAACAAATGTGATTTCCAGCTATGTAAACCTGATTGCCCTCTTTATAGAGCTCAATTAAGAGACTCGAAACTTTACAATAAACATGATTACTAGAATAAACCTAAATATGTATTTGAATTGAAGGAGTCAAACAAAGTAGTTTGACTATTTAATATAAGCTAGATTTACAGTCTTTTATTGTGAAAATCATTAATAAATAATTATTGAAGTTGAATTTTGTATAAATATCTTTGGGGGTTATTGGCGTTAAGAACGATATATATTAACCCTTTGAGTGCCAGCGACGGATGATATATTTTATTCTAGCTATATTTAGACGATATTGTGCAGCTTAGGAAGGATCTGTGCTAGTTAATAAGGTTGGTTGAGATAGTTTGAAGCCTTACTATTGCTAGAGGTCTTTCCTAAGCTGAGTAAAATTGTCCAATAGTTGCCAGAATATAATGAAAAGGACGCCCCCGGTACTCAATGAGTTAACACAAAGTTACGCATAATGTCATCCATATAATACTGAGGACCAATGGCACTGCCGCTATGCCTGTATGATTGAGGTATCTAGTGGTGGGGTCACACCTAATACAGTGGATTACATAAGTACGGTAACATGACGTAACTTTGGACGGTGAGATAATTTCGGACATTCTGGGAAAAATTTAATGAACCGCAGTTATGGGACAAATACATGATGTTATGGAAAAAACAAGTATGTCTGCGGTATTCTTCCATAATGCAGAGCCATTTTTCCATAACTGTAGCTTATATAATTCTATCCAGAAATGTCTGAAGTTAGGCCATGTTACGGTACTAGCAGCCAACATCCAGTCGGTATTTTTAGGTTTTGTTTAGTAACATTTTTGGGTTCTTTTGCATTGGTATCAGTAACTGATCTGTAAATATATAGCATCTTAACCCCTGCTGTACCGGCGACGTATTTTTAATTATATTCTAGCAATATTTAGAGGATTTTGTGAAGTTTAATAAGGATCTGTGGTAGTAAAAATGGCTAAGTGAAATAGTCCGAAGCCTGTTATTGCTGGAGGCACTTTTGAAATTGAATAAAATCGTCTAATAGTAGCCAGAATAAAGTTAAAAGGACAGCACCGGTATTGAAAGGATTAAGAAAGTGCCTGAAAAAGTGCTGGTGTGATGCCTACTTAATTGGCCCCATTTCCCACAGGTGGTGATGAAATATCAGAGAGAAATGTCAGGGCCCGGAGGAAGCAACAAGTTAATCAGCGCACACCAGCCCTTGGGAAGTGAGTCATTTAATAGGATACTTCAACCCATAGGAAGTGACATGTTAGCCAGCCCTCTCCAGCCCATGGGAAGTGACATGTTAGCCAACCCTCTCCAGCCCATAGGAAGTAAATCATTGCCCATGGTGTTCCTGCCTACGGGTATCGACTCGTTAACCAACACACAGCCTCCCCAGCATGGTGGAAATTACATGATTATCAACAACCAACGCCTCGGTAGCACGGACACACTAACCAACACATCTTGGCCCATAGAGAGTGACCCAGTAAACTGGACACTCCAATCCATAGGAGGTGACGAGTTAACCAGAAGCTCCCAGTCTATCGGAAGTAACACATTAACTAAGGCGCCCCAGCCTGTACGAAGTGATGTGCAAACCATTACACAGCCGCTTTATCTCACGAACAATTACAAGTTAACTAACATGCCCAAGTTCAAAGAAAGTTACACATTCACCAACAAGCCTGGACCAGGAAGAAGTGACATGTTAGCGAGCACGTCCCAGCTCATAGAAGGTGAAAAGTTTATCAGCATGCCTCATCTTGAAGGAAGTGATAGGTTAACAAAAAAGATCCAACCTGAAGGAAGTGACGCGTTACTTAGCAAATCTAGCCGGTCAGAACGCCTCCAGAAACTGACCCAGAAATGTCCACATTGTCCCTTTGTCACCGCCAATCGTGCAATATTCACAAACCACTGCCTAATTCACATGGAAGATTGTACTGATTTTGATGTTGATGGAGATAGTACAAATATAACTGATAAAGACAGTGAAGTTGACGATGATAAAGATAGTGAATTTGACGTTCATGAAGATAGTCAAAATTACGCTGATGAGAATAGTGAAAGTAATCAAACTGCCGCTGATGACGATAGTGAAAGTGACGTTGATGAAGATACTGAAATTGGTGCTGATGAAATTCCTGAAATGGACGGTAATTGCTACCAGTGCCAGGAATGTGGCTATATCGCGGGATATCCTTCGCTATTAAAAATACATATGAGGGTACACACGGGTGAAAAGCCATTCCCATGTTCTTATTGTGCGTACTGCGCAAGTACCAAGGGCACTTTGAAAAAACATATGGCAACCAAACATCAGAAACAGAAATAGTCGAATGGTCTCCAGAACAGTAGTCTATAAGTAACACCCCGTTCTTAACATTAATCATCAATTACAAACCCCAATGTACTTGAATAAACTAATGAAAGCATACGGTTCTCCCGGGATTCAAACTCGGGACACCACACCCAGAACATATAAACCATTACACCACCAACACAGTTCATAGCATAATAGTTCATAGCATAATACTGAACAAATTTGTTTTTTCTCTTCCTGTATATGGAATGATCAATGAAGTATCACTTTGACAGTGGCATTTTGTTTTTTGCTGTTTGAAATTACAAACTTAATGATGTGTTAAAAAAACGAAGGAAACATATTTTTCAACTCAACATCTCAACACATTCGTTGATGAATATTATTATAACTTTTATATTTGCAAGATTTTTGTTCTGTCAATCTACACTCTACAGTCGCTTATACACATTCATGGACCCCCCCCCCCCTCTCCTATGTTTTTCTTTATGCAATTAGAACTATATGGATTGATTTTTGGATATAAATATTTGTTTTTCAACAGTGTATATATTTTTGTATTTGATATATAGAGAATTATATACATACATTCGGTTCCAGAGATATACTTCCATAATTAGAAAAGAATGAAGTCCACACATTTTTCTAAGGGTCTGTACAGTTCAAGATGGATAAAATAGAAACACCCAGCTAAAATAAAGTCCTGGTGCTTCTACCTTTAAGGGAGGCCACCGGCTTGTTTTTATCTTTTTCTCCTTTTCTCTCTCCCTGGCTTGTATCCATTTGGCCCCATTCAGCCAACTGTTTTAGGACGTTTATCCCCATCCAGGTGTCGATTTATTCCTGGCGAGCGATAGCGAGCCAGCATTGTATGGAGAAATCCGGCTTCGCCGGAGAAATTTTTCTATCAAAAAATGTACAAATTTAGCTTGCTGGCAAAACAAAAATATATATATATGCTGGCTCTCTACCGCTCGCCAGGAAAATATTGACACTTGGATGGGGTAAACGTCTTTAAACAGTTGGCTGAATGGGGCCGAATGGATAAAAGCCAAAGAAAGAGAAAAAAAGCGAGGTGGGCCCCTTTAAGACACAGGTGGGGGAGTGGCAGGAACTTTATTGGTATACTCTGTCCGTTTTAGGCAGATCAGAAATACAGACGTCAACCTCTTGTAACTAGAAAAACTACTAGAGTAATTGACCACTTGCGAGTTTCAGGCTATAAGGAAGTTGGAGCCGTAAACATCAATTAAAATGTAAAACTTGCAAGCAAAGTCAAACCAAAACTTGGACAAAGACAATATAAAGTCAAAACAACATATCAAAATCGCTGTGTGGAAACAACGCTTACTAAAATAACATTTATGAAAGAACACAATCCATAAAGATAAATGCAATACTAATGTGGGTTTCTGGTGGATAAAGAATATGATCAATTTGGTTTTATGAATTTATAAATGTATTATGACCGTATTTTAGCTGGTAATTCTGCTAAATATCGATGTCTACAGCTCCAACTTCCTTATAGAACGAAACTCGCATTTAAGGGGAGACTGACCGTTTGTTTGTTCTATTAATTGATGTATTGATATATTTTTTTTAGTTTCCTCCCTAGACCTCCATCAAGCTTAGAAAAACACCTCCTAGACCCCCCTTCAAGATAAATTTGTAAATTTTTCGGTAGAAAAATGTCCCGGCCAAAGGCCGGTTCCTCTTAAAATTGCAGGCTCGCTATCGCTCGCCAGGAAATAATTTACACCTAAATGGCATGAATGGTCTTAAAATTGACAACGAAATGGGGCGAAAGGTGTTAAAATCGCCAAACTAATGGGCCGACGTCTTATAATCTCAAGACCAGTGGGGCTAAACATTACGGAGAAGGGGGTCCAGAATAACGGTCTGTCTCCCCTTAATTGAAAACCTTTTATACAGCAATACTGTAATTCCCTTTTCAGTGGGATATTTACACTGGTGCCTTAAACTTAGATTACTGTAGTATGTATGAGAACAGGGGAAATACAATGCCCCCCCCCCCCCCCCTCCCCCTTTTTTTTCTCTCTCTCTCTCTCTCTCTCTCTCTCTCTCTCTCTCATACTGCATAAATAGCATAATACTGAGCAAATATATTTTTTCGCTTCCAGTAACAATAAATATATGGAAGGATTGGTGAAGTATCACTTTGACAGTGATTTGAGTTTTTTATAAGTTTGAAATTTCGAAATAATTATGTGTTATGAAGGAAATATATTTATCAACTTAACACCTCAACAAATTCGTTGATTAATATTTATATAAGATTTATATTTTCAAGATTTAATATTGTTATGTTAATCTATTATGCAACACTATACTCTATTGTTTTTTTCAACTGACGATTTATTGAGTCCCTTAGCAGCTAATTGTTCGATATTTAATGGAAAAATATGAAACTACTATGCCTCTATATCATACTAAGACCAAGTTTGTATATTTAGCACCACATTTCACTACAAAACCTTCAAAATACCTGAGAAATCCTGATGGGAACAATACAATTTACCGTCAGTTGAAAAGAAACAGACTATAGGTGATTTATCATTGATAACAGTTGGGATTGAAAGCGCTCATATGATAATGGTTTTAGATGTAGATTTAAACTTTATGGCTGGTGAGGTTTCTTACAATAACCTTTCTTGCATGTGGGGTATTAGTTTATCACAGAGTAAGTCAGTTATCTACCTATGTCAGCTTTGGGCCTTCAGTCTCTTGACAACTTGATATAAGTTAAGGAAATATGATTTTTTTGGTATGTAAACCTGAGTGTCGTCTTCATAGAGCTCAAGAGAAACGAAACGGTGATGTCTCTACAATAAACATTATTTCCAAAATAAACCAAAAAGTGTAATTTAATTGAAGGAGTTAAGCAAAGTAGCTTGACTACTTAATGTAAGCTAGATTGACAGTGTCGTACAGTATTGTGAAAAACAATCATTGGTAAATAATAATTAATTGAAGTTGAATATTGTATAACTATCTTTACATAACAATATTTCGTAAGGTGAATTATATTTTGTTGAAGTTTTTAATATATGTCTGGATGATTTTTTTGTAATTGATTATAAGGTTGACACTAACAATTACCTTCCATAAAAGATGCATGTTGAAATATCTGAAACTTGAGCCTTTCGGTACGAGGATGCCATTCTGCCTTTTAGTTGGGCTATCATTAGACGTTTATATTAAGTTTAGTAGGGACCTCTGGAAAGTAGAGGGTTAATCAAGAGAGATTTTACCTTTAAAATTCCAAGAGTTTATTCCAAAGCTGAATTTATTTGCTTAACCCAAGGAGCGCGCAATTGAGGTTTTTAAAAGTGCCGTGTATGCGAAAATCCCTGGAAAATAGAGGTAACCAACAGTTCTCGCTCCCAGTTCTCGGCGTATTCTCCCGATCCAAAGGCTTGGTCGCCTCCCACGAAACGAAAAACAAAAGACATTCAGTAATGCATTAGTTTGTTTACAATCATGCCAAGGCCCCACATTCCACGTCAAGAAAGAAAAACGATATACTGTATACTGTATTAAACAGGCCATATATGAAGAAGATATACTCAAAATAATACTAATCGGAGAAGATACAAAGAAAACAGAGGGAAAAAAAATAATTCAAGAAATCTGAAAAGAAATATAAAAATTGGTCAACTCATTCACGTGATGATAAAACAAATAGGAGGGCCTGTTGTAAAGGCAATCACCCTGACCTCACCACCCATAACGAGGGGCGTCGCGCTCCTTGGTGCCGCTAGAAGAGCGGCGAACACATCTAAAGGTATCTAAAGGTAAGGACCTATAATCAACCAAGTCGTGTATACCACTATACCGGTATCCCAAGCACCAGCAGACGCATTAGGTTTATCTTCGGCTCTTCTTAACTATGTCTGCCAAAGCACAATGCATCCGATCTTGTGAGTGGCCCAAAGATGCACTGATATCATTATGTAAATTGATACATGTGCTTTCTGCTTGGTGATTTTCCGTCCACAGATCCCACCTTTGATTTGGCTATCCCGTGTGAACACTTTTATTAACTATATTTACAAATTATTAACTTTTTGGTGTGTGTCTTAGTGTGTGTGTGTGTGTGTGTGTGCACATATTTTGTCATTGATTGTTGATTAATTAAGTACAATTTACACCAGTAGATATTTTCCTGTAAGTGATAAATTGCTATTGTATAAAACATTGTAGCATTTTTGGGGGTTCTTTTGCATTGGTATCAGTAAGTGGACTGAAAGTAGATCTCTGTGAATATCTAGCATAGTGTCTTGAGAAACTGCCTGAAGAACTGCCGGTGTGCTCCCTCCTAAACTGGCCCCATTTCCCGCAGGTGGTGGTAAAATATGAGAGTGAAATGTCAGGGCCCGGAGGAAGTGAGACGTTAACCAGCGCACACCAGCCCTTTGGAAGTGAGTCGTTACCCATGATGTTCCAGCCCATAGGAAGTCAGTCGTTAACCAGGACGTTCCAACAGCCCACAATAGGAAGTGACTCTATACCAATGACGCTTCTGCCTATTACAAATATCCCGCCAATAATAAGTGATTCGTTAAGCAATACACTGCCACCTTTAAGTAATCCCATGGCCATCCTGCCTATAGGAAAGGAATCGTTTCCCGTGACATCTCTACCTATAAGAAATGACTTGTTAACCAAAATGCCGCCTCTCCGGCTCATAAGCAGAGAAAAGTTAACCAAATTCAAAGCTTATCCTAATGGAAAGGACTCGTTTACCCGCAAGTCCCACTCATGTGATGCGTTTACCAGCCTGTCCCCTCCTGGTGGAAGTGAAATGTTAGGTAGCACGCCCCACCCTAGAGAAAGTGACGAGTTAACCAGCAAGACTGAACCTGGTGTAAGTGGCCTATCACCCTACACACTACGATCTAGAAAAAGTAACCAGATAACTATCAAGGCTCAACCTGAGGGCGACGACTTAGATGAAGGAAGTGATGTGGGCAATCCTCGTCCTCCAAGGCCTCAACACCTGAAGAAGTGTCCACAATGCTCATTCGTCACGGCCAACCGCATCATCTTAAAGAAGCACCTCAAGAATCATAAGATAAATAAAGTTGATGAAGATAGCTACAAGTGCCAGGTGTGTGGTTATTACGCAGGGTTCCGATCGCTATTAGCCATACACATGCGGATACACACGGGGGAAAAGCCTTTCTGCTGTACTGATTGTCCCTACCGCGCCAGAACTAAGGGCGTTTTGAAGGGCCATTTGGCATCTCTGCATAGTAAATTCATGTAACCTAAAATGATCTCTGCATAGAAAATTTGTGTAACCTAAAATGGACTGTGTTCTGAATATAATAATAAAGTCACAGACGTAGGGTTTAAGGGAGCCCACCTCGCTTACGTCTTAAAACAGTTGGCTGAATGGGGCCGAATGGATACAAGCCAGGGAAAGAGAGAACAGGAGGGAAAGATAAAAAAAGCCGGTGACCCCCGTTAAAACACCATCGCCTGTTATGACCGGATGTGCCTACCATGGTCTGTAAATATTCTTCTTAACCCCTTATGTACCGGGACGTCTTTTTCATTTTATTGTAGCTATTTTTTGACGATTTTGAGCAGTCTAAGAAGGATCTGTGGTGGTAAAAAGGGTTAAGTGATATAGTTCGACGCCTGTTAATTGCTGGAGGCCGTTTTAAAACTTTGTAAAATCATCTAATAACAGGCAGAATAAAGTTAAAAGACGAAGCCGGTACAAAAGGAGCTACTGGACACACAGACACACATATGGATAGGACACCCAGCTTATTATTATATTTATTATTATTATTATTATTATTATTATTATTATTATTATATATAAAAAAAGAAAAATAGGAAAAGTGGGGATTGGGCCTGAGTGTATAGATAGATAGATTATTATTATTTATATTATATTCTTTACTTTTATTGTGTTTTTCTTTTATTAGAGTATACGAAGGCATGCTCCCCCCTAAACTGGCCCCATTTCCCGCAGGTGGTGGTGAAATATGAGAGTGAAATGTCAGGGCCCGGAGGAAGTGAGCCATTAGCCAGCGCACACCACCAGCCCTTAGGAAGCGAGTCGTTACCCATGATGTTCCAGCCCATGGGAGGAAGCCAGTCGTTATCCAGGAAGTTCCAACAGCCCACAATAGAAAGTGACTCTATACCAATGACGCTTCTGCCTATCATAAATATCCCGCCAATAATAAGTGATTCGTTAAGCAATACACTCCCACCTTTAAGTAATCCCATGGCCATCCTGCCTATAGGAAAGGAATCGTTTCCCGTGACATCTCTGCCTATAAGAAATGACTTGTTTACCAAAATGCCGCCTCTCCGGCTCACAAGTAGAAAAAAGTTAACCAAATTCAAAACTTATCCTAATGGAAAGGACTCGTTTACCCGTAAGTCCCACTCAGGTGATGAGTTTACCAGCCTGTCCCCTCCTGGTGGAAGTGAAATGTTAGGTAGCACACCCCACCCGAGAGAAAGTGACGAGTTAACCAGCAAGACTGAAGCTGGTGTAAGTGGCTTATCACCCTACATTCTACGATATAGAGATAGTAACCAGATAACCATCAGGGCTCAACCTGAGGGTGACGATATATCCAGCAATACCCAACCCGGAGGAAGTGGTATATTAGCCAAACTTCTTGATGAACCTCAAGATGAAGGAAGTGCTGTGAGCAATCCTCGTCCTCCAAAGCCTCAATACCTGAAGAAGTGTCCACAATGCTCATTCGTCACGGCCAACCGCTTGGTCTTAAAGAAGCACCTCAAAAATCATATGAGAAATAAAGTTGATTAAGATAGCTACAAGTGCCAGGTGTGTGGTTATTACGCAGGGTTCCGATCGCTATTAGCCAGACACATGCGGATACACACGGGTGAAAAGCCTTTCTGCTGTACTGATTGTCCCTACCGCGGAAGAACTAAGTGCGCTTTGAAGGACCATTTGGCATCTCTGCATAGAAATTCATGTAACCTAAAATGATCTCTGCATAGAAAATTTGTGTAACCTAAAATGGACTGTGTTCTGAATATAATAATAAAGTCACAGACGTAGGGTTTAAGGGAGCCCACCTCGCTTACGTCTTAAAACAGTTGGCTGAATGGGGCCGAATGGATACAAGCCAGGGAAAGAGAGAACAGGAGGGAAAGATAAAAAAAGCCGGTGACCCCCGTTAAAACACCATCGCCTGTTATGACCGGATGTGCCTACCATGGTCTGTAAATATTCTTCTTAACCCCTTATGTACCGGGACGTCTTTTTCATTTTATTGTAGCTATATTTTGACGATTTTGAGCAGTCTAAGAAGGATCTGTGGTGGTAAAAAGGGTTAAGTGATATAGTTCGACGCCTGTTAATTGCTGGAGGCCGTTTTAAAACTTTGTAAAATCATCTAATAACAGGCAGAATAAAGTTAAAAGACGAAGCCGGTACAAAAGGAGCTACTGGACACACAGACACACAACATACATATGGATAGGACACCCAGCTTATTATTATATTTATTATTATTATTATTATTATTATTATTATTATTATTATTATTATTATATATAAAAAACGAAAAATAGGAAAAGTGGGGATTGGGCCTGAGTATATAGATAGATAGATTATTATTATTTATATTATATTCTTTACTTTTATTGTGTTTTTCTTTTATTAGAGTATACGAAGGCATGCTCCCCCCTAAACTGGCCCCATTTCCCGCAGGTGGTGGTGAAATTTGGGAGTGAAATGTCAGGGCCCGTAGGAAGTGAGCCGTTACCCAGCGCACACCACCAGCCCTTAGGAAGGGGGTCGTTACCCATGATGTTCCAGCCCATGGGAGGAAGCCAGTCGTTATCCAGGAAGTTCCAACAGCCCACAATAGGAAGTGACTCTATACCAATGACGCTTCTGCCTATCACAAATATCCCGCCAATAATAAGTGATTCGTTAAGCACTACACTCCCACCTTTAAGTAATCCCATAGCCATCCTGCCTATAGGAAAGGAATCGTTTCCCGTGACATCTCTGCCTATAAGAAATGACTTGTTAACCAAAATGCCGCCTCTCCGGCTCATAAGCAGAGAAAAGTTAACCAAATTCAAAACTTATCCTAATGGAAAGGACTTGTTTACCCGTAAGTCCCACTCAGGTGATGAGTTTACCAGCCTGTCCCCTCCTGGTGGAAGTGAAATGTTAGGTAGCACACACCACCCGAGAGAAAGTGACGAGTTAACCAGCAAGACTGAACCTGGTGTAAGTGGCTTATCACCCTACACGCTACGATCTAGAGATAGTAACCAGATAACCATCAGGGCTCAACCTGAGGGTGACGATTTATCCAGCAATACCCAACCCGGAGGAAGTGGTATATTAGCCAAACTTCTTGATGAACCTCAAGATGAAGGATGTGATGTGGGCAAGCCTCGTCCTCCAAGGCCTCAATGCCTGAAGAAGTGTCCACAATGCTCATTCGTCACGGCCAACGGCTTCTTCTTAAAGAAGCACCTCAAATATCATAAGAGCAATAAAGTTGATGAAGATCGCTACAAGTGCCAGGTGTGTGGTTATTACGCAGGGTTCCGATCGCTATTAGCCATACACATGCGGATACACACGGGTGAAAAGCCTTTCTGCTGTACTGATTGTCCCTACCGCGGCAGAACTAAGGGCGCTTTGAAGGGCCATTTGGCATCTCTGCATAGGAAATTCATGTAACCTAAAATGATCTCTGCATAGAAAATTTGTGTAACCTAAAATGGAATGTGTTCTGAATATAATAATAAAGTCACAGACGTAGGGTCTAAGGGAGCCCACCTCGCTTACGTCTTAAAACAGTTGGCTGAATGGGGCCGAATGGATACAAGCCAGGGAAAGAGAGAAAGGGAGGGAAAGATAAAAAAAAAGCCGGTGACCCCCGTTAAAACACCATCGCCTGTTATGACCGGATGTGCCTACCATGGTCTGTAAATATTCTTCTTAACCCCTTATGTACTGGGACATCTTTTTCATTTTATTGTAGCTATATTTTGACGATTTTGAGCAGTCTAAGAAGGATCTGTGGTGGTAAAAAGGGTTAAGTGATATAGTTCGAAGCCTGTTAATTGCTGGAGGCCGTTTTAAAACTTTGTAAAATCATCTAATAACAGGCAGAATAAAGTTAAAAGAAGAAGCCGGTACAAAAGGAGCTACTGGACACACAGACAGACAACACACATATGGAGGGCGGGTGCCCGACCCCGAAAGGGGTTGAAATAGGGGAGCTATCCCCCCGCCAAAGGCGGCTTTCTAGGGCCTTTCCTAGCTGATGCTGAGAGGATTGGGTTCTAGTCATGTGGTGATGGGCTGGTCTATCAGAGTGAGAACTGAGCGATCTCTGCCATACTCATAGCTTACTCTGACTGTTCCTTTAACTTATATATTTTCTAGATCTCAAGTGACGGCGTCTTTTCCGTGGATTGACCTCCCAATCTACCAAGATTGGAAGCCAAAGCGTCACATTTTTCCCTTGCCCCTCAACGTTCTCTTCATAATTGCTGAGGGGCACAGGGCCCTGGGTGGGGCTTTGGTTTCCCGGGCATTTCCGCACCCTCCTCAGCTCCCCGCCATGGAGTGGCTTCGGTCACCCAGGCTTTATTGTGGTCGGCAGGGAGGGTTCTGTGGGGGCGCTCAGTTATGGCCTTGGAATTGCTCGGGACCTTGGGGCTGTTCGGCCAGGCAGCTTGGGGAACAACAACAACAACAACACACATATGGATAGGACACCCAGCTTATTATTATATTTATTATTATTATTATTATTATTATATATATAAAAAAATAACATAAAATAGGAAAAGTGGGGATTGGGCCTGAGTGTATAGATAGATAGATTATTATTATTTATATTATATTCTTTACTTTTATTGTGTTTTTCTTTTATTAGAGTATACGAAGGCATGACCTGTCCCTTTGGTAAAAATGTTACTGTAGAAAACGTCATCTGCCAATTTACACCAGTAGATATTTTCCTGTAAGTGATAAATTGCTATTGTATAAAGCATTGTAGCATTTTGTGGGGTTCTTTTGCATTGGTATCAGTAAGGGGACTGAAAGTAGATCTCTGTAAATAGCTAACCCACTTTAGTGTCTTGTCGCCTGAAGAACTGCCGGTGTGCTCCCCCCTAAACTGGCCCCATTTCCCGCAGGTGGTGGTGAAATATGAGAGTGAAATGTCAGGGTCCGGAGGAAGTGAACCGTTAGCCAGCGCACACCACCAGCCCTTAGGAAGCGAGTCGTTACCCATGATGTTCCAGCCCATGGGAGGAAGCCAGTCGTTATCCAGGAAGTTCCAACATCCCACAATAGGAAGTGACTCTATACCCATGACGCTTCTGCCTATTACAAATATCCCGCCAATAATAAGTGATTCGTTAAGCAATACACTCACACCTTTAAGGAATCCCATGGCCATCCTGCCTATAGGAAAGGAATCGTTTCCCATGACATCTCTGTCTATAAGAAATGACTTGTTAACCAAAATGCCGCCTCTCCGGCTCATAAAAAGAGAAAAGTTAACCAAATTAAAAGCTTATCCTGACGGAAAGCACTCTTTTACCCGCAAGTCCCACTCAGGTGGAAGAAACACGTTTACCAGTGTGTCCCCTACTGGCGGAAGTGACTCATTTACCAGCAAGTCCTATCGTAGCAGAAGTGATGCGTTTACCAGCCTGTCCCCTCCTGGTGGAAGTGAACTGTTAGGTAGCACACCCCACCCGAGAGAAAGTGACGAGTTAACCAGCAAGACTGAACCTGGTGTAAGTGGCCTATCACCCTACACACTACGATCTAGAAAAAGTAACCAGATAACCATCAAGGCTCAACCTGAGGGTGACGACTTACCCAGCAACACCCAACCCGGAGGAAGTGGTATATTAGCCAAACTTCTTGAACTTAAAGAGGCTGACACTTTAACCAGCAAGACTCAAGATGAAGGAAGTGATGTGGGCAATCCTCGTCCTCCAAGGCCTCAACACCTGAAGAAGTGTCCACAATGCTCATTCGTCACGACCAACCGCATCATCTTAAAGAAGCACCTCAAGAATCATAAGAGAAATAAAGTTGATGAAGATAGCTACAAGTGCCAGGTGTGTGGTTATTATGCTGGGTTTCGATCGCTATTAGCCATACACATGCGGATACACACGGGTGAAAAGCCTTTCTGCTGTAATGATTGTCCCTACCGCTCCAGAACTAAGGGCGCTTTGAAGAGCCATTTGGCACATCACTTCATGTAACCTAAAATGGACTGTGTTCTGAATATAATCATAAAGTCACAGACGTAGGGTTTAAACCCCACTATTGGTAGATGAAGTTTTCTACAGTAAAATTTTTGCCAAAGGTGATTATACTTGGACAGGTCATGCCTGTGTATACACTAATAAAAGACAAACACAATAAAAGTAAATAATAATAATAATAATAATAATAATTATAATAATAATAATAATAATAATAATAATAAATATAAATATAATAATAATAATAAGCTGGGTGTCCTATCCCGATGTGTGTTGTCTGTCTGTGTGTGCATGGCGAGCAAAGGTTTAAGAGTCAATATTAACAAAACCAAGGTTATGCATTGTAGTTTGAGACTAGGCAATGTGGAAAAGAGCAGTGCATACCCATGTGCAGTGTGTGGAAAGGGAGTGGGCGTTAACTCAATTCAATCTAGCATCTGTCGATGTTGGGTACACCATGGGAGTAAGCGCTGTAGTAGAATAAAGGGGCCCCTGCCGAAGGATAAGTCAGAAATAGAGAAATTTGAGTGCGTAGTGTGCAAAGGCGAGCTTGTGTTAAGTGATGATCCTGTGGCTGTGAATTTTGGAAATGAGTCTTTGGAGCTGGTGAACAAGTTTTGTTACCTAGGAGATACCATCTCTGCCGGTGGTGGGGCCGAGGCTGCCACTGTTGCTAGAATTAGGTGTGGCTGGGGGAAGTTCAGAGAATTGATGCCAATCCTGACCATGAAAAGAATGCCTCTCCCCCTGAAGGGAAAGGTGTATGCCTCATGTGTTAGAAGTGCAATGACGTATGCCTCAGAAACATGGGCCGTTAAAGTAGAGGATGTCAACAGAATGGAGCGTAATGAGATGAGAATGGTGAGATGGATGTGTGGGGCCAGGCTACAGGATAGAATAACAAATGTTGAGCTGAGGAGACGTTTAGGTATAAAGAGTATTAGCGAGGTGATGCGTACAAGTAGACTGGGATGGTATGGACATGTGGAGAGAATGGATGAACAAAATTGGGTGAAAAAATGCAGGTCTGTGATTGTGGAGGGAGCTGCACCAAGGGGTGGACCGAGGAAGACCTGGGATCGGACTATACGCGCCGATCTCAAATCCAAGAACTTGACAAGTGAAGCAGCCTTAACAGGGTTACCTGGAACGCCGCCATTAGGACAAGAGACTGAAACTGCACTTATGTGTGGAACACTCAGTCTTAAAATTTTATGTATGTACTGTATGTATGTATGTATGTCCAGTAGCTCCTCGTAGACAGTAAGAAGAATATTTACAAACCATAGTAGGCACATCCGGTCATACCAGGCGATGGTGTTTTAAAACAAATAATTTTGACCTTACTATCTCAATTAACTCTCTGACTTTCATATAATAATATAATATACAGTGTATACAGTGATGAGTTATCTGCTCAACAGGTGGCGTTGTGTGTGTGTGTAAGTGTGAGAGTCCGAGTGTAGGGGGTGAGACAGTGAAGCATGGGAACGATGTGGCTTCAGAGATGGGGTCGTTTCGGGCCATGATTGAGCACCGTGCCTCATGTGAAGGCAAGATGGCAGGTGCTCGTTGTACTCTACGTGCTTCACATGTCTCACTCCCTAGACTGGAACAAGACCTCACGGGCTTCACTGTTCATTGTAAAGCGGTGAATGTTAAGGCTCTCAGCCTATGCCCGAGAGGAAGTAAGTTGGAATATAGAAAAAAAATAAAATAAAATAAAAAATATACCCTTCCTAATCTGAATAAAATTGTATAATCGTAGCCATATCAAAGAAAGGAAATGTGTAATTGAATCTTGAAAGTGCTAATAATCGGACATACAGTTACTTGGTATTTAGCAGCTAATTACTTTCCTCACCTGAAAACCAAAAAATAAATCTGTGACAAAAAAGTTCAAGGTCATAAATGGAGAGTAAAGAACAAGGATAAACAAAGTTAACTAAATATCTTTAATTTATATTCTCGCATCTTTACCATAAGAAAGGTAGAAGCGAATTATTATATATGTCGAATAGTATATGTTTAGCTTAGTACATAATAGTTTTCTTTAAGGTGGTATATATCGTGGATTGTGTTTATTAACACTTACACTTCTGGCTTATTTTCGCTATAATAGGGCTCATTCAGGCACTTCTGAATGCTTAAACAAGTGCCTGAATGAAATTAAATGTATTCAGCAAAAAATAAAAGAAAATAGCTTAAAAAAAGACACCAAACTGCAGTTTGCAGTTTTTAATGCACTTCCTTGATTGACAGGGCTAAGGCTTGCCCTTGTTACAGGGACTTAACTGGGCATTTGTATAAGTTACAATGTCTAACATGCTCAAGAGAAAAGGAGGTTGGATGTGGTGGAGCTGAGCTGCTTCAGGAGTAGGCTATGTGTGGAGTGACACGTAGAAACAGATTGAGGAATGAAGAGGTACGTAGGAGAGTGGGACAACAGGAACCCTTATCGTCCAGAGTGGACAGAAGGGTGCTGTGCTGGTATGGACATGTTGAACGAATGGGAGATGAAAGGCTTACAAAGAGAGTATATGAGTCAGAAACAAGGGGAAATAGATTGAGTGGAAAACCTCGGAGGAGATGGAGAGATGGTGTGAAAAAAGTGTTGTAAGATAGAGATATGACTGAAGAAGAGGCAAGATAAGTGGGAATGAATGGAGAATGATTGTGAATAGATGAGTGAAAATGCGGTCGTAGGTATTGGGGTTCGGGCGCCAGTTGGACTAGATAATAGTCCGTCAGGGCGCCTGGCCCGGGGAGCCGGTGTATGTATGAATGGCCATGGCTGGAAGTAATGTGGGAAGGCATTGTGGTGTTGTTCGGCTGCATGTCTGCCTGCTGAGACCGGAACCTCTTTGGGAGATCTGGGACCTGGGGATCTTATGCTTAGGGCACCTCATGGTACTTGGTCTCTGGGCATTCTCCTAGGTGACCTAGATGTGGGTGATTTTATTTTATTTTTTTAATTTCATTGTTTCTGTTCGGGCTCTGTCTCGAGTCGGCCACCCCTAGATATGGAGTATGTGCCTGAGTACATACAATGTCAGTAATGTCTTTGGTTATTATTATTATCACTAACACCAATACCTCTACTAAGTAACACAGCTTATAATGAGTAACACTACCTCCCCTTACACGGTTGCTTAGAATAATAGACACAAAACATATTGATAGTTTTAACCTAATGCTGTTTGCTGTGTGTGTGTGTAGATAGTTCATGTATCGTGTGAACCTTAAGGATTTTAAATAAAGCACTATATCTTCTGATGGTTCACCTTTTTTACAATCCTTCAACGAAACCGAGTACGTATTGTACTTATTGGAAGATGAAATAGAATTAAAATAATTTAGATATAACAAACAATGTTTAGCCGCATTAGTTTTCAGATTTTAAAACGTTTGCGCCATTATTTTGTCGATTTTAAGACCTTTCGCCCCATTTAGTTCTCGATTTCTTCCTGGCGAGCGATAAGGCGCCTGTAATTTAGAAGTCATCGGCCTTTGGCCGAGAAATTATTCTACTGAAAAATGTACAGGATCTTCTCGAAGGGGGATCTTGGGGATGTTATTTTGAGCTAGATGGAGGCCTACGGAGGAAAATAAGATAATAATAATAAATTAATTATAAAATAAATCAATAAAAAACCCTTCCCCTTAGGTAGAATGGATAAGGATTTTATCATTAGATGATTTAATGCTGTACTGTATATGTTTATGTTCTTTTGTATAATATTATATTTTCTATTATTGTACATATACTTATCAGTTTGCTCCCTGTACCTCTATCAAGCTGCTTATAAAACCCACCCCAAGACCTCCTTCGAGATAAATTTGAAAAATTTTCGGTAGAAAAATGTGCCAACCAAAGGCCGGTTCCTATTACTGTAGATTACAAACTCGCTATAACTCGCTAGGAAAATATTGACACAAATGGCACGAAAGGTCTTAACCCAATCAGTGTGGGGATATTCCTGCTATAATAGGGGTCATTCAGACACTCCTGATTGCTTAAGGGGACATGGGTCGTTTTTCTGGTCACTTTTCTCCCTCATATTTAGCCCCATTAGTTTTCAGATGTTAAGATGTTTGCCCCATTAGTTAGTCGATTTTAAGACCAACATGAGCTAACATATCCTAACCCAAATCTAACCTGTTTAAAAAGATAAAATATGATGAACAAATAATGTAGTGTTGTGCAGCATCTGGGATTAGACAGTTGAATATGCAAATTGAAAGATGGCTATCGTTCAACATTTGAGATGAGGTAGACTTGACTGTGCAAAATTAAAGGTGAAAAGCAAACGTCCAGTATTTGAGATTTTGCAAGCCTAAATTTGAAATATGAATAGTGTACAACATCTGAGACTAACCCTGTTCCAAATAAACAGTCCCAAATTCTTGAACACTAACCTTTATATCTCACAAACAACTAGAGTAATTGAGCTAATATTTATATCCTTTGGGAAGGGTCAGCCAGGGAATATGTATGGATATTTACAGCCCATTTGCTCTAGCCCTTTTTGAGTTACAGAGGTTAAGGTTCACGATTTCTGGCTTATTTACTTGGAACAGAGTATGAGAATGTGAAAAATGAAAAGCGAACACGGAGCTATAGTCTATTCGCTGTAAGTAGGCGAGAAATCATAACCTCTATCCTCCGTAACTCAAAAAGGGCTAGAGCAAATTGGCTGTAAATTTCCACATCTATTCATTGACTGACTTCCCAAACGGTAGAAATATTAGCTCCATTACTCTTGTCGTGTTTGAGTTACAGAGGTTAGAGGTCATGATTTTTCGCCTACTTACAGCGAATAGACTATAACACTGCTGGTCCTCTTTGGCAGGTGTGGCAGAAAAGTAACAGAGAAAGTGGCACCAACCAAGTCAGAGCAGAAGGAGAAGACGTTTGTTTTGGTGGCGGGGCAGACAATGACGAACATGCCACCACTGACAAACTCTCCTGTCCTAGTTGTCCTTACACTACGACAAAGAAAAACCGGACACATTTCTTAGCCCACCAACGAACACACACCGGAGAAAAGCCCCACGCCTGTCCTTTCTGCCCATACCGAACGGGGGATCGTTCAAACCTGTGCCGCCATGTTAAGTCTCACTCCCCATGCGGAGGGTTTTACTGTGCCGAGTGTCCCTTCCATTGCTACAGAAAGTCAGATTTAGTTCAGCATTTGGCCACCCATTCCTAACACTTGATAACATTGATAGTTAGCGAATTATATCATATACTGTAGTGTTATTTTGGGCAGAATCACACCACAAACCTTACTTTCACAGTTTGAAAATTAGATACGAGGTACCTGAACTGAGTTGCAAAAGCACTATTTTCATGTTCCACTTATTTATTTTGGCTTATTTCAAATATAGGGGACTGATTGTTAAAATGACCAACATCTCATCGATCACAATAACTATAGTCTATTCATTATGACCAAGCTATATCATATAACTCACCACAAATGACGAGAGTAATCGAAAAAGTATTCCTACCATTTGGGAAGGGTTGACCAGGGAATAGGTGTGGACATTTACAGTCCATTTGCTCTCACCCTTTTGAGTTACAGAGGTTAGAGTTCACGATTTCTGGCCCACCTCTTTGGAACAGGGTATAGGGGGTCACAATATTTACCCTTGTTTCAATGAATGACAAATGAAATGAATGAAAACATAAAAGGAAAAGTGGGAAATGGTCCTGAGTAAATACATACATACAATACAGTACAATGAATACACGGTAAATGCTGCGGATTTTTCAGGAATGAAGGACGTTTACGAGTGCATTTGTTTTGTCTTAGTTTAATTTGTGTATTCTTCTTTCATTCCTTTATACAAAAAAGAAAAAAAAGATAAAAAGATGATTAACATAAACGTCGTGCAAAGCGTAAGGCAACATCAGATAGCCAAAGAGTGAAGAATCCATAACAAAAGAAAGCATAATGTTGTCAATGAAATACTACTGCTCAAATTATGTTTACATTCAATATTTTACCTTCTCCAAGTTTAATTGTATATAACATGCAAAGAAAATGTTAGGAATATTTATATATACAGTATAATATACAGTATATATATATATATATTGTTTTTTTGTTTTGTTTTTTCAACTCCCCCTTCAGATGCATAGGCTTTCTATAATCTATAACAAAGCCACTCCAACAGCTCTCTCTCTCTCTCCCCCCCCACCCCCCCAATGGGGCGCCCCTTCTCCCCTCTCAATAGTCTTCGAAAAATAGATAAGGAATAAGGGAACCTATGTAAAGGCTTATCCCTTAATACCTTTACCTGACCTGTCGAGTTGAGAGTTGATCGTTGGACACAGCTAAGTCTAGATTTATTTAACCCATGGACTACTAAAAAATAGACAAAATAATAGGTCAAGTTGAGGGAGGGAGGGGGGGGGGGGGTATAAATGGGGGAGGAGTGGAGGATGTAGTATAGGGAGATACTACTACTTTCTATGTGTCATACAATTTTGAGACATTTCCTGGCACTGGTACTGTATTTGAAGGGTTCTTTTTACACATGTTTAAATACTGGGCTTTCCGTGAGGCATATCTCACTTTACGGGTTAAATGCTGAAACTAAGTAGGCTACATCACACACTCAATAATATCTTCTCTTGGCACATCGGGATTTCGTATCATACGGTGAAGGTTTTGAAGACATGTAATCTTAACCTTTATTATGTTTCGATATTCAATATTCGGATGGCTGTTTTATATGCCTAACCTATCCTAACCTAAACAAAAATCAAGGTACTATATAGTATGTCGTCTGATACTAGATAGTTTGAATGTGCAAGATGAAAGAAGAATATTTGTACGGCATCTAAGATTAGCTAATTGAATGTGTAAAATGAAAAAGGAACAAGGAGCTAACTGAGCGGGTCCTCTCCGGCAGGTGCGGCGGAAAAGTAGCAACGAAATTAAGACCATCAGCACCGGAGCGGGAGGTGGAGGAGGAGGCGTAGGAGAAGGAGAAGGAGAAGGTATATATGGCATTGTGGAAGACGTTGACTTGTATGCCACCGCCGACACTCTGTCCTGTCCTAGTTGTCCCTACACTACGTCAAGGAGAAACCGTGGGCACTTCATAGCGCACCGACGAACACACACCGGAGAAAAGCCCCACGCCTGTCCTTACTGCCCGTACCGAACTGGGGATGGTTCGAACCTGCGCCGCCATGTTAAGTCTCACTCCCAAGGCAAACTGCATTACTGTGCCTTTTGTCCCTTCCAGTGCTACAGACAGTCAGATTTGCAGCTACATTTTGCCTCAACCCATTCCTAACATGTGATGACATTTATAACCTTAACAAAGCATATCATATCACACCGCAAAACGTATTTTCACAGTTACACAAGCACGATTCCTTTGTCCCACCATGCCTTCTGGCATATTTCAAATACATGCGATTGATTGCCAATAAGTCTCCCGTTTTTTAAAGATACCGTAAGACTCCTTGGGACGTGAAAAGCATGCTCGTGTAACCAAGATCTATATACTGGGCCCTGTGTGTAACCATGGAAGTAAGGTCTGCTTTATTATTTACCCCAAAGACGCCCGCTATTAATGTGTTATTGGCCACATATACATTTTGATAACACTGTGCACAAAATGGTATTGTTAACACTTTCTCGGCGTTATCGTGCACATATGGAGTGTCAGTTTTACCAGGCTAGGTTTTATCACCGTGATTTCAACATGTATGTCATTTTGTTATTAGTATATATATTCAGATAAGAAAAAGCTACTTGGACATATTGTGATTGTCCATATGTTAAGATTTATTATCTATTCACTTCTTCCAATGTTTAGATGCACATGTAAAACTATTGCACATATTATTCACAAACGCAAATTAAATTGAGTAAGAAATGTGGCCTACCCAGCAGGTAATAATTATTTTTGTGCCAAAGAGATGGATTGGTTCTGTGTGAGTGACTTCGTGGTTAACCCCCTGGTTGATTACAACGCAATTTGACAGGCTATGCTGGCTATTGCTGGCCGATTTTCTTATACAACTTGGGAAGGATCTGTGGGAGTTCCAAAAGTAAAGACTACCTCAAATAACCCTCTGACTTTCATACATCCTTCCTAATCTGAATATAATCGTCTAACAACATCCAGAACAAACTGTCAAAATGTGTTATATCATCAAGGGGTTGCTGAATGTAAACTAGAATATATCTTTGGAAAAATATTAATTTAAACCGATTGATGATGATGATGATGCAGTTTTTACCACCATACACTCCCTGCTGAATAGCTGGGCTAGGGTGGGTGCCCTGATGAATCAGGGACTTCAGTGAACAGTTGCCACAGATTGCTAGACCGCGCCGTTCACCACAGCACTGACGTCTGCCAATAACACACTGGCTGGCCCGAGACTTGAACTGTCAACCTCATGGTCAGTATGAAAGAGACAAAAGGCAGAGCTGCCAAGGCAGAGCTGCCTGTATCGAGTGTCTCCCTCAAAGTTGAAAGAGTGATAGCCAAATTAAACATTATTATTAGTATTATTAGTATTCTTTGTTGTTGTTGTTGGTGTAATGGAAAGATGTGTGATGTGTTTATTTAGGAGGAGGTGTTTGTGAGAGCTAGCTGGATTACTCTGTGTAAGTGAGGCACAAACAGAAACAGTGAGGGAAGCCAGACATATTAAACGGGAGTGCCAGCAACCCCTATGTTTTGTTTGAACTGGGCTTCTATCTGTTTTTAATTTTTATGGAATAGGCCTATATTTGAATGGCGTTGTTTTTCCTTATTATCCAAATTCAGGTTATATTTTTTTGATACCATCATATTTTGTATCCCTGTTCTAACCCTTTGAGTACCAGCGACGTGTGTTATCTTTTATTCTAGATACATTCAGGCGATATTATGCAGCTTAGGAAGGATATGCGGTAGTTAAAAGGTTTGGTTGAGATAGTTTGAAACCTTATTATGGCTAGAGGTCCTTCCTAAGCTGAATAAAATCGTCTAATAGTTGCCACAATAGAAAGAAAAGGACGTCACCGGTACTGAATGGGCTAATGATATTTTTGTTTATAACTTTGGTCTCGCACTATTTTTATGAAGATATTATTTTATTATTATGTGAAATTTCCTCTAACTAACACTAAGAATATATAATGTTATTCAGTGTTATATAAGCATGTTGATTATATGTATATTTATTTAGTTGGATAATAAAATAAGGCGGATGATATTTTCAGTGTTTCATTTGACTATAAAACCTTGATAAGTTTGGCCGACACTATCGTCTAATAAGGGGGGTGGGCGTATTTATTTGTTCATTTATGTATCTTTTTTTTTTTTTTTTTTTTTTAGCTTCCTCCCTAGACCTCCATCAAGCTTATAAAAACACCTTCCAAGACCCTCCTTCAAGATAAATTTGTAAATTTTTCGATAGATTTTGGCCGGTTCCTCTTAAATTACAGGCTCGCTGTTGCTCGCCAGGAAAAAATCGACACCTAAATGACAGCTCTCCATAAGTCGTCATCGTCCCTGGTTGGTGACATCGGGTCTCTAGATGTCTTCTCTGCGTTGGTTGGTGTTCGGATTCCATAATTTCGGGCCACTGGAGCCTTCTTCAGTGAAGTGTGACAGGCATAGTTGGTGTATCAATATTATGTAATTTACTGATATATTAAACAAACATATTTCAGTGCAAACCCTTCCATCAACATGCAGGCCCATGATCTACAGGCTCTACCAAGTGTAAGAAGATCCATGACCAATCCCTAACACATGGGGCTAACATACGGACATAGGCCTATGCCCCTTTTGCACTGAAAGGTGTTTGTTATAATATACTGTATCAGTAAATTGCATAATACTGATACGCCAACTATGCCTGTCACACTTCACTGAAGAGGGCTCCAGTGGCCCGAAATTCGGAATCCGAACACCAACCAACGCAGAGAAGAAGACATCTAGAGACCCGATGTCACCAACCAGGGACAATGACGATTTATGGAGAGCTGATCCATAACCTTCCTGAAGAGGCCAACAAAGCCATAAGAAGAAAAGAAAGCATAGCCAAGAAGCTCTACAATGCACAACTTAGTATAACATTCAACGAAATATATATATATATATATATATATATATATATATATATATATATATATATATATATATATATATACACACACACACACACTGTAGGTCTATCTCTTTCATAATATCAATACTCCTCTAACAAATAGCATATTATCTCCTACGTTTTTTGTAATACTGTACCCGCTAGTAATAACTGTGCAATAAAATATTCCTATTTATATTACCCGCTAGTTATGTATATCTGTAATCTCGTAAACCTTGGCAATACCCGTTAATAATAATGATATAAATTCCTGCCACTACCCGCTAAACTACAGAATGCCATGTTTCCGGCAGGTGTGGATGGGGAGTGACTATGATATGCGAGGGAGAGGTGTGGAGTACCGTAGGCCAGCCAGGGGTCGACCGTCTTCCACTCTCGCCTCTGCCTTAACCCGCGAAAGTTCCTCCAATGCCACGGAGAATGCCGCGAACCCCGGCCAAATGATATTCTCGTGTCTATTTTGCCCGTACAAGACGTCTGAAAGGTCGAATTTATCCCGACATATGTATATTCACTCGGGGGAGAAGCGCCACGCATGTCCATACTGTCCTTATAAATCTCACGAGAAACCCAAGCTGAAACGACACATGAGAAAGCACAAGATTCCCGAGACAGAACAGAACCCACTTTTTCCACAAAATACAGACATACCCCAAAACACAGGCATGCCACAAAACACATCCATACCACAAAATACAGCAATGCCACAAAACACAGCAATACCACGAGACACAGGACTACCGCCAGATACAGGAATACCATAAAATACATGAGGAAGTTTTACGATTTATGAGAAAGAACAAGACATATTCTTGGTCTTGAGCTGAGAGGGCACCCGTTTCTGCCCTACCACAGCAGAATGCAAGATTTGGGACAGACACCCCGAAGATTGGAGGCATAGCATTTTGAAACTCGACAACTCAATTGAAATGCATCAAAACATTAACTAAAGTCTCAACACAAAGTATTGCAAAACAGACTAACAATATGTAAACAAGGCAATCTGATTATTACAAGAATAAGAATAAATAATGGAATAAATACAAATTTACAATTCGTCGATCACAAACGTAAATTTGAGCATGGAGAGAGAGCACCTTTACTATCCCAATCATAGAAATAGTCTCCACCGACCTAAACACTATCGTCAATATTATAGGAGAAAGTCAGATGTGTGAATCATAGAGAGGCACTTTGTACTAAGGAGCATTGATTTATTAAGAACACAGAATTACGCAAATAGCAAAGCAAAATTGCTCTTTAATAAATTATTCGAACAAATATTAAACCATCTATAATAATACACAATCAGACAAATCACTGTAACAAAACAAGTTATATACAACATGCATGAACAATTTTTGTTTATAAAATAAAGTGAACGGATACCTGAAATACCGTAACAACCAAATACATATACTAACATGTGTGGCCCATCAACTTTCCCTTCATATTGTTGAGGGGCACAGGGCCCTGGGTGGGGCTTTGGTGTCGCGGGCGTTTCCACACCCTCCTCAGCCCCTCGCCTGGGAGCGGCTTCGGTCACCTGGCTTTCTTAGTGGTAAAGCTGGGAGTGTTCTGGGAGTGATCTTTGTTGCTTCATTTGTTTCTACACTTGGCCATGAGACCCACCCCTTATAGGTAGCGCCAACGAACTTGACAATCATCTTGATCCCTAACCTCTCTGTAACTCAAAAGGGCCTAGAGCAAACTGGCAGTAAATATCCACACCTGTTTCCTGGTGGACTCTTCCCAAATGATAAAAACATCAGCCCGATTGCGTTTATTCATTTCGAGTTATAAGAAGTTAAGGGGTCCAGTTTATTGTCAGGTACAATATAGGTACAATATACCTATTGTATGATCGTGACAAAACTTATATTAGCCAGCGACTGTCAGCTTCTCTCACACTCTCTCTCCCACCAAAATTGTTTAGCCTGGTGGTTTCGTTAATTCTGGAACCTCTTATCTATAGAAACTGGTGCCCTGGCATAATGTGAGTGCCTTTATCATGACTATAGTCCGTTCAATCTAGGTTGGGCAGAAATCGTAACCTCTAACCTCTCATAATTATAAAAGGACTAGAGTAATCGAGCTAATATATCTACCAAATAGGAAGAATTGGCTAGGCAATAGGTATGGAATGTGACAACTCATTTGCTCTAGCCCTTTTTCAGTTACAGAGGTTAGAGGTTACGATTTCTGCCCAACCTAGAATGAACGGACTATAGAAGTGTTGCCTCAGCAGTAGTCAGTCTCTATAGCCTTATTATTTTCCAACAGACGGTCAATTTCATACATTAGCAATTGATTTATCGATCAATATTGCAAAAATAAATACAAAACAATGATATATATATATATACAGTATATATACTGTATATAGATAGATAGATACATAGATACATATATTATGAAACTACTGTCTCTCCATTATATTCATACCACGTTTTCATAATTACCAACATATTCCGGTACTGAACCTTCGTAACAGCTGAGTAACCATGGCAATTTAACATCAGCTGGTAAACATTGACTACAGTTATAGGCACAGTCGACTCGTTTAATCCGCAAAGTCTCAGAAATTGTAGTTATGTAATTATATTTTGTCAAATTGACATAGGAAACCGTATCGCTTATGTAGTTATATTTTATATATTAACTTTTAAGCTTCAAATAAACCTAAAAAATATTCTAAGACTCAGAGAGTTGACTGTATATAGATTGTATTTTCAATGTTAATCCTATCGAGTCTTGAACTTCTGACTTTGCACAACGATAGGATACGGTTTGTTTCTTTCTTTCCTGGTTGACTTACTGCACTATTTACCGGTACTTAGGAGTTGTTTGTATAGAGGAAATATGTTTCTATGTGGTTGTGTGAGTGTAGCTTTTTAAATATGGTATATATTACTAAAGTGTTTGTGTCTTTTAAAGGATATAATGGTTTGCTTTTCTGTGTGGTGAAGTACGTTGTTTTTGTTTTTATTTTATTTTAGGCATTACTTAAGGGGGTAGGTGATATTTAATTGTTTATTTATTCATTTATTTATTTATTATTGCTTTAGTTCCTCCCTAGGCTTCCATCAAGCTTAACCAAAATCCTCATGATTCCCCTTTGAGATTGGTTTGTACATTTTGTCGACACCATTTAGATATATTTAATATATAGGTGTATTTAATATATATATAAAGAAGTATCGTTTTTTGTTTGAGTTAAGCCTTACGTGTTGTTCTGGTATAAGGGAAGCCGCACTATACAGGCAGAATACTAGGCTGTGTATTAGTAGTATAGTAGTATTTTTGGCACACGTGTTTATTGAAATAAATATATACCTGACTATTCCTTGTTGTATTCAAGCTATGAACCCTGATTAACCCTTTTAGTAGGGGTGAAGGTATTTGGCCTTGTTTATGGCTAGCATTTAGGGGAGATTATTATTATTTTATTTTTATTTTATTTTTTCAATGTGAGATGGGCGTATTTAGTTGATCATTTATGTATAATTTTATATTTGTAATAGTTTTCTCCCTAGGCCTCCTTCAAACTAAACACACATCCATTGGATCCCCCTTCTAGATTAATTTGTAATTTTTTTGGTTCTTCCAATATTAAAGGCTCACTTTCGTTCGCCAGGAAAAAATCGACACCTAAACAGCACGAAAGGTCTTAATATTGACAAAGAAATGGGGCGAAAGGTCTTAAAATCGACAAACTAATGGGGCAAATATCTTAAAATCTGAAAACTAGTGGGACTAAATATAGGTCTATAGGTGGCCAAATATGCACTACAGTTAAATATTACCCACTTAATGCCTTGGTCTAACTTGGGAATAGTGTAAGTTGTTGAAATATATAAGGGGAAAATCGATCTCTATGATAGTCTCCACGCTGACAGGTTCTTCTTAGTCTGCTTGGAATCGTCTAAAGGTGGCCAAATATACACTTGAGTCACATAGTATCTCCTTCCCTTGGTCTAACTTGAGAATATTGTAAGCTGTGGACATATATAAAGGGAAAAATCATCTCAGTGGTACTCTCCACACTCACAGGTCCTTCTTTGGCTGCTTGAAATCGTCTAATGGTGGCCAAATATGGCAAATATACACTTGAGTCACATAGTATCTCCTTCCCTTGGTTTGACTTGAGAATAGTGTAAGCTGTGGATATATATAGAGGTCTCGTTGCAAGGATACTTTATTCTGTGTTGGAGGAGCTACAACGTTTGCAAACTAAGGTTTCCTGTCTGGCGTTGGGGGTAGGGTGTCACTGGGGGGCATGGTAGTTTAATATCTCCAAGCAAGGGAAGGGGTGACAGATAGGCACCACCCCGTCCCTGCTGCCTGGGGTAGGGGTAGTAAGGGGGAATGGACAGGCACCACTCCGTTCCTACCTACGGGGGTAGGACTCGAGGAGTAGGGGGTAACCTCTAGCCAGAGACTTACTTCTGGGTGTACATAAATGTTTTTATATATTTCTACTCACTAAGTTACAGAATGCCTTGTTTCCGGCAGATTGTATATAGAACTTGTCAATTTTTGACAGTACCAGTACACTACACTGACTAAAGAATGCCACTATTCTGGCAGATTGTGTATATGACTTTTTAGCTGTTGCCACTACCTGCTAAACTACAGAATGCCATTTGTCCGGCAGGTGTGGGTGGCAAATGACACTGATATACTCAGGAGTGGCCAAGGGTTGGAGTCTGAGGAGTGCCTAAGGTTCACCAGGGGTCCTCCGCAGCTTGTTCCACTCTCCACCACCACCACCACCAGCACCTCCTCCACCTCCTCCTCTCACTATCCTGGCAAGGGCTCCAAAACCCTCTATCCTGGAAGCGTCTCCCAAGCTCCCTATACCCAAGAAAGCTCATCCTTCCCCCCTGAAAACGCCAACCTACGCTATAAAAACACAAGCTATCCACCCGGTATCCGTGATAACCCTTCCATCCTCCCTAATTTTCCTGATCACCCTAATCCTGGGTCTAGTCATCCAAATAATCCACCTGAAAACGTCCAGGATCCTCTCTACATACCTGAAAACTCCGCCAACCCCCCCTTTGTGCCTGATAACGCTAACCCTGGCCTTAGAGTGTTTTCCTGTCGCTTCTGCTCCTATAGAACGACTCTGAGGTCCAACTTGTCCCGCCACAACTATATACACTCCGGAGAGAAGCCACACGCATGCCCCTACTGTCCTTATAGATCTCATGAGAAACCCAAGATTAGAAGACATATGAGAAAGCATATGTAACTCCGTAAAAGACATGAGGAAGTATATGTAGCATCTACAATTCTACATACATACAGTACATACATACATAAAATTTTAAGACTGAGTGTTCCACACATAAGTGCAGTTTCAGTCTCTTGTCCTAATGGCGGCATTCCAGGCAACCCTGTTAAGGGCAGCTTCACTTGTCAAGTTCTTGGATTTGAGATCGGCGTGTATAGTCCGATCCCAGGTCTTCCTCGGTCCACCCCTTGGTGCAGCTCCCTCCACAATCACAGACCTGCATTTTTTCACCCAATTTTGTTCAATATATATATATATATATATATATATATATATCTAGCGGGCGAACCGTCCGTTAGATATCTCAAGAAACCATAGATGAATAAGACATATGGAGAATTATATGTAGGCCTAGTACTAGTTGAACAGTTGATTTATTTGGGTAGGAAGAAAAAACTTAATTCAAATTTATCAAAAATTTAGGGCTATATAGGATCATAATTTAAGGTCGGCTCGGTTCGGGCAGTCAGTCAGTAGCCAGCCCTTATTCCCACAAAGGGTCGGTTCAGTGTGACTCATAATGTTTGAGATCAAAGAAGTCCCTCTCCTATGTTTTCCATATCACTCAAATGTTAACACTATGTAACATTAACAACAGTTAAGTCCACACTTGTACAAAACTCCTAATAAATATGACCTTAACCCCTTTAGCACCATGACGCCTTTTTACCTTTGATTCTGGCTACAATGAAGCGATTGTATGCAGTTTATGAAGGACCTGTGATATGCAGAGGGTTTATTCAGATCGTATTTACCCCTTTGAATTATAGAGGTAGATTATACGCTGAAGATAATCGTCTAATGGTAACCAGAATACGATGATATTCATGGTGCTGAAGGGCTTAAGGGGAGATTTCCACTTGAGGGATTTTTTTCTGGATCCCTTTCTCCCTCATGTTTAGCCCCATTGATTTTGAGATTTTAAGACGTTCGCCCCATTAGTTTGACGATTTTAAGAACTTTCGCCCCATTTATGTCACTTTTAAGATCTTTCGTGCCATTTAGGTGTCGATTTTTTCCTGGCGAGCGATAGCGAGCCTGTAATTTAAGGCCGGTTCGGCCTTCGGCCGGGACATTTTTCTACCGAAAAATGTACAAATTTATCTTGAAAGGAGGTCAAGGGGGAGTAATTTCAAGTTTGATGTTAGTCTAGGAAACGCACTAAAAACCTCCCCTTAAACAACACTGCCATCACAATACAGAACAAAAATCAATACAAGCAATAAATAAATAAATACATGGAAGGTCCCTCAGCCGAAACTCTTGAGAAAATAGACTGGTGTCTTTTGGGAGCCATGGAAAGGGTAATTAACCCTTTGAGAGATTATGGCGGGTTTTACACTTTATTCTGGCTAGCATGAGACGATTTTATATAGTTTAGGAAGGGTATATGGAAGTTAGAGAGCTAATTGAGACAGTCTTTACCCTTGTCATTTCAACAGATCCTTCCTAAGCTGTCTAGAATCGTCTAATGGTAGTCAGAATAGATAGGAGAACTCTCTCTCCTATATGTTGTACTGGTAGCTTAAGGGGAGGTTTCTAGTTTGTTTCCTACTCCTCCAGCAATCTTAAAATTTCACCCCCTTGACCCCCTTTCAAGATAAATTTGTACATTTTTCGGTAGAAAAATGTCCCGGCCGAAGGCCGATTACCTTTAAATTACAGGCTCGCTATCGCTCGCCAGGATAAAATCGACAGCTAAATGGCACGAAAAGTCTTAAAATTGACAAAATGGGCGGAAATTCTTAAAAATCACCAAACTAATGGGGCAAACGTCTTAAAATCTCAAAAGCAATGGGGCTAGACATGAGGGAGAAAGGGGTCAAGAAAAAAGTCCCTCAAGTGGAAATCTCCCCTTAAACCATAAGCCTTTAGTCCTGGAGACGTCATTTTCATTATATTCTGGCAATTATTAGACGATTCTATTCAGCTTAGTAAGGACGTCTACACATTAGAAGGCGGCAGACTATATCAATGAATCCATTTAGGTACCATATATCCTTCCTGAGCTGCACATCATACGTCTACACATTAGAAGGCGGCAGACTATATCAATTAATCCATTTAGCTACAATATATCCTTCCTGAGCTGCACATCATACGTCTACACATTAGAAGGCGGCAGACTATATCAATTAATCCTTTTAGCTACCATATATCCTTCCTGAGCTTTATAAAATCGTCTTTAATGCAGCTGAAATTACATAACAAAAAAACGTCGCCGGTATTGAAATGGTTAAATATATATAGTGTGCCTTGTTCACAATTTAACTTTGCTTGTTATATAGTCGGAAAATGGAAATGCAAGCAACTCTGGTACCCTTCTTGCAATGACCTCATACTTTTTAACCCAGGGGACTGTGCTGGATATCTACTTAATAAGAAACTAACCAAATTTAATGAATTGTTAATAGTGTGTGTGTGTGTGTGTATCTATCAATATATCTATATTTATCTATCTATCTATCTCTATCTTTATGTATCTATGTATTCATCTGTCTATCTGTCTCTATCTATTAATCTCACTCACTCACTCACTCTCCATCTATCTATCTATCTACCTACCTACCTATCAGAGTGGAAGTTGTTATCCTACCTCATAAAACTGTTGTTATAATAATGATGTATATTAATATATAAATATAAGGTAAATAGTCTACATTATTGATTGTTTTTAGGGAGACCTCCCTTCTCCCTCATGTTTAGCCCCATTTGGTTTTAGATTTTAAGACGTTCGGCCCAGTTAGTTTGACGATTTGAAGACCTTTCGCCCCATTGTGGAATTAGACCTATTTTCGTTTTTCACATCGACAATGTGTTTTAGATTTTGTTTTTCGTTTTTTTCTTCATATTAATGTATTCACTGCAATTTCACTGTAATATACAGTATACAGTATATGTTGTTGTTGTTGTTCCCCAGGCTGTCTGGCCGAACAGCCCCAAGGTCTCGAGCAAGGCCAAGGCCATAAACGAGCGCCCCCTCAAAATCCTCCCTGCTTACCACTAACAAAGCCCGGGTGACCGAAGCCACTCCAAGGCAGGGAGCTGAGGAAGGTGCGGAAACGCCCGGGAAAGCAAAGCCCCACCCAAGGCCCTGTGCCCCTCGGCAATTATGAAGGGAAAGTTGAGGGGTAAGGGAAAAATGTGACGCTTTGGCTGCCAATCTGCCAACTTCTAGGTTGGCAGTAGGGAGGTCAATCCACGGAAAAGACGCCGCCACTTGAGATCTAGAAGATATATAAGTAAAAGGAACAGTCAGAGTAAGCTATGGGTATGGCAGAGATCGCTCAGTTCTCAGTCGGATAGACCAGCCCATCACCACATGACTAGAACCCAATCCTCTCAGCATCAGCTAGGAAAGGCCCTAGAAAGCCGCTTTTGGCGGGGGATAGCTCCCCTATTTCAACTTCTTTCGGGGTTGGGCACCCGCCCTACAGTATATGTACATCAAATATATGACATTGTACTGGAATAATGACAAAATATTAATAAAGGTGATTTTCCTACCTTAAGGGTGATTATTATTCCTTTAGTTTTATTAAGGGAGGTCACCTGCTTTTTGTCTCTTTCTCTCCTTTTCTCTTTCTCTGGCTTGTATCCATTCGGTCCCATTCAGCCAACTGTTTTAAGACATTTATCTCCATCCAGGTGTCGATTTCCTCCTGGCGAGCGATAGCGAGCCAGCATTGTATGGAGATATCCGGCTCCGCCGGAGAAATTTTTCTATCGAAAAATGTACAAATTTAGCTCGCTGTCAAAAAACAAAAATATATATATGCTGGCTCGCTATCGCTCGCCAGGAAAATCTTGACACCTGGATGGGGGTAAACGTCTTAAAACAGTAGGCTGAATGGAGCCGAATGGATACAAGCCAAAGAGAGAGGGAGAGAAAGAAAACAAAAGCGAGGTGGGCCCCCTTAACCCCGCAAGGCTATATTATGTAATTCTTGGGGTTTTCTGTTTACCCCCTTCGGTTCCGGTGACGTCCCTTTTTTCATTATATTTTGGTTGCTGTTAGACGATTTTATTTAGACGATTTTATTTAGACGATTTTATTTAGACGATTTTATTTAGACGATTGTATTTAGACGATTTTATTTAGACGATTTTATTTAGACTATTTAGACGATTGTATTTAGACAATTTTATTTAGACGATTGTATTTAGACGATTTTATTTAGACGATTGTATTTAGACGATTGTATTTAGACAATTTTATTTAGACGATTTTATTTAGACGATTGTATTTAGACGATTGTATTTAGACAATTTTATTTAGACGATTGTATTTAGACGATTTTATTTAGACGATTGTATTTAGACGATTGTATTTAGACAATTTTATTTAGACGATTGTATTTAGACGATTGTATTTAGACGATTTTATTTAGACGATTTTATTTAGACGATTGTATTTAGACGATTGTATTTAGACAATTTTATTTAGACGATTGTATGTAGACAATTTTATTTAGCTTAGGAGGGACGTCTAGCATATACTGTAGAAGGCTGTTCATTACTTACATTAATTCTTGAACCTACTGTAGCCCCTTCCTAATCTACATAAAATCGTCTGTATGTAGGATGTCTAGCAATCAAAACTGCTCATTCTATACATTATTCATTATTATTATTATTATTATTATTATTCATTATTCTATTATTATTATTATTATTATTATTAATTATTCTATTCATTATTCATTATTATTAATATTATTATTATTCATTATTCTATTAATTATTCATTATTATTATTATTATTCATTATTCTATTAATTATTCATTATTATTATTCATTATTATTATTATTATTATTATTATTCATTATTCTATTCATTATTCATTATTATTGTTATTATTCATTATTGATTATTATTTATTATTCATTATTCATTATTCATTATTGATTATTTTGTTATTATTCATTATTGATTATTATTATTGTTATTATTCATTATTCTATTAATTATTCATTATTCATTATTATTATTCATTATTATTATTATTATTATTATTATTCATTATTCTATTCATTATTCATTATTCATTATTATTATTCATTATTATTATTATTATTATTCATTATTCTATTCATTATTCATTGAACCTAATATAGACTCTTCTAATTTACATAAAATCGTCTACATATTATACAGTAGGTGTATGTAGGACGTATAGCATTATATTATACAGTAGGTGTATGTAGGACGTATAGCATTATATTATACAGTAGGTGTATGTAGGACGTATAGCATTATATTATACAGTAGGTGTATGTAGGACGTATAGCATTATACAGTAGGTGTATGTAGGACGTATAGCATTATATATTATACAGTAGGTGTATGTAGGACGTATAGCATTATATTATACAGTAGGTGTATGTAGGACGTATAGCATTATATTATACAGTAGGTGTATGTAGGACGTATAGCATTATATTATACAGTAGGTGTATGTAGGACGTATAGCATTATACAGTAGGTGTATGTAGGACGTATAGCATTATATTATACAGTAGGTGTATGTAGGACGTATAGCATTATACAGTAGGTGTATGTAGGACGTATAGCATTATATTATACAGTAGGTGTATGTAGGACGTATAGCATTATATTATACAGTAGGTGTATGTAGGACGTATAGCATTTATACAGTAGGTGTATGTAGGACGTATAGCATTATATTATACAGTGTATGTAGGACGTATAGCATTATATTATACAGTAGGTGTATGTAGGACGTATAGCATTATACAGTAGGTGTATGTAGGACGTATAGCATTATACAGTAGGTGTATGTAGGACGTATAGCATTATATTATACAGTAGGTGTATGTAGGACGTATAGCATTATATTATACAGTAGGTGTATGTAGGACGTATAGCATTATACAGTAGTGTATGTAGGACGTATAGCATTATATTATACAGTAGGTGTATGTAGGACGTATAGCATTATATTATACAGTAGGTTATGTAGGACGTATAGCATTATACAGTAGGTGTATGTAGGACGTATAGCATTATATTATACAGTAGGTGTATGTAGGACGTATAGCATTATATTATACAGTAGGTGTATGTAGGACGTATAGCATTATATTATACAGTAGGTGTATGTAGGACGTATAGCATTATATTATACAGTAGGTGTATGTAGGACGTATAGCATTATATTATACAGTAGGTGTATGTAGGACGTATAGCATTATACAGTAGGTGTATGTAGGACGTATAGCATTATATACAGTAGGTGTATGTAGGACGTATAGCATTATACAGTAGGTGTATGTAGGACGTATAGCATTATACAGTAGGTGTATGTAGGACGTATAGCATTATACAGTAGGTGTATGTAGGACGTATAGCATTATACAGTAGGTGTATGTAGGACGTATAGCATTATATTATACAGTAGGTGTATGTAGGACGTATAGCATTATACAGTAGGTGTATGTAGGACGTATAGCATTATATTATACAGTAGGTGTATGTAGGACGTATAGCATTATATTATACAGTAGGTGTATGTAGGACGTATAGCATTATACAGTAGGTGTATGTAGGACGTATAGCATTATATTATACAGTAGGTGTATGTAGGACGTATAGCATTATATTATACAGTAGGTGTATGTAGGACGTATAGCATTATATTATACAGTAGGTGTATGTAGGACGTATAGCATTATATTATACAGTAGGTGTATGTAGGACGTATAGCATTATATTATACAGTAGGTGTATGTAGGACGTATAGCATTATATTATACAGTAGGTGTATGTAGGACGTATAGCATTATATTATACAGTAGGTGTATGTAGGACGTATAGCATTATATTATACAGTAGGTGTATGTAGGACGTATAGCATTATATTATACAGTAGGTGTATGTAGGACGTATAGCATTATACAGTAGGTGTATGTAGGACGTATAGCATTATATTATACAGTAGGTGTATGTAGGACGTATAGCATTATATTATACAGTAGGTGTATGTAGGACGTATAGCATTATATTATACAGTAGGTGTATGTAGGACGTATAGCATTATATTATACAGTAGGTGTATGTAGGACGTATAGCATTATATTATACAGTAGGTGTATGTAGGACGTATAGCATTATATTATACAGTAGGTGTATGTAGGACGTATAGCATTATATACAGTAGGTGTATGTAGGACGTATAGCATTATACAGTAGGTGTATGTAGGACGTATAGCATTATATTATACAGTAGGTGTATGTAGGACGTATAGCATTATATTATACAGTAGGTGTATGTAGGACGTATAGCATTATATTATACAGTAGGTGTATGTAGGACGTATAGCATTATATTATACAGTAGGTGTATGTAGGACGTATAGCATTATATTATACAGTAGGTGTATGTAGGACGTATAGCATTATATTATACAGTAGGTGTATGTAGGACGTATAGCATTATACAGTAGGTGTATGTAGGACGTATAGCATTATATTATACAGTAGGTGTATGTAGGACGTATAGCATTATATTATACAGTAGGTGTATGTAGGACGTATAGCATTATATTATACAGTAGGTGTATGTAGGACGTATAGCATTATATTATACAGTAGGTGTATGTAGGACGTATAGCATTATATTATACAGTAGGTGTATGTAGGACGTATAGCATTATACAGTAGGTGTATGTAGGACGTATAGCATTATACAGTAGGTGTATGTAGGACGTATAGCATTATATTATACAGTAGGTGTATGTAGGACGTATAGCATTATATTATACAGTAGGTGTATGTAGGACGTATAGCATTATACAGTAGGTGTATGTAGGACGTATAGCATTATATTATACAGTAGGTGTATGTAGGACGTATAGCATTATACAGTAGGTGTATGTAGGACGTATAGCATTATATTATACAGTAGGTGTATGTAGGACGTATAGCATTATATTATACAGTAGGTGTATGTAGGACGTATAGCATTATATTATACAGTAGGTGTATGTAGGACGTATAGCATTATATTATACAGTAGGTGTATGTAGGACGTATAGCATTTAAACGGCTGCACATTCGCTAAATTATTCATTGAACCTACTCTAGTCCCTTCCTAATCTACATAAAATCGTCTATATGTAGCTGAAATCCAATAGAAAAAGCCGGTACTAAAAGGTTACTGATTTACTGTATTCTCTCTCTCTGGGTTGTATCCATTCGGCCCCATTCAGCCTACTTTTTAAAGACGTTTATCCCCATCCAGGTGTCGATATTTTCCTGGCGAGCTGTAGTGAGCCAGCATATTTTAAAGAATGTTTTTGTCAGCAGGCTAAATTTGTAAATTTTTCGATAGAAAAATTTCTCCGGTTAAGCCGGATTTCTTCATACAATGCTGGTTCGCTATCGCTCGCCAGGAAGAAATCGACACCTGGATGGGGATAAACGTCTTGAAACAGTTGGCTGAATGGGGCCGAATGGGCCAGGGAAAGAGAGAAAAGGAGAGAAAGAGAAAAAAAAAGCCGGTGACCCCCCTTAAGGGTTATATAAGCACAATGATAATAAATATGTACAGTATACCATTTCGTGTGGCTAATAGTACACTCAGATGCCATAGTTTCTAACCCACTCATTAGTATTCGTGGACTTTACCTATTTCTATTTATGGAAGCATATCTCTGGAAACAAATTTATGAATATAATTGTCTACACATCAACTCCAAAACTATATATACTATTTATTTCAAAGCAAGTTTCATCCAAAAATCAATCCGGATAGTTGTAATTGCATAAAGAAGAACATAGGGAGTCCACGATTTCTTGTGTGTGAGCTAGAGACTATGGCATCTGAGTGTACAAAGACGAACTACCTGTGCCATATATGTGACTGAAGATCGCCGTTCCCTACAGGTGTCCTGGGCGGGGTCTAGCAGTCACATGTACGGCGCAGAGGAAGGTTCAAACAGTCACATGTACGGCGCGGACGATGGCACTCACACTCACACGTACGCCGCTGGGGGAGAAGATGTCACGGGGATGCGGAAGTACGGTGACGCCCAGGCAGACCCCCAAAAGACTGCATACCCCAAGGTGTTTCATCCGTTCCCTAAGACGCTACTACACCCACCGAATCCGTTGCTCAATAAAACGCACTGCTGCCACCAATGTCTCTACTCCACCAATAAACACAGTAACCTGGTAGAACACTGTAGGAGACACACGGGAGAGAAACCTTTCTCCTGTACACAGTGTACTTACCAAACGGGAATCAAGTCCAATATGAACAGACATTACCGAACGCACTTAGGAAAGAATTAGCAGTGGTTGTTGTTTATATGTTTTCACTTATAATAATAATAATAATAATAATAATAATAATAAGTTATTTATTATTATTATTATTTGTATTATTATTATTATTATTTGAGCACTGTTAGCATTATGCCACGATTGGCCTCAGTGATGATATGGTGGGGCAGTGTTATGCCAGAACTATATTGTACTATAGTCCAACTGCTAAAAAGCAACCCTGTCTGAGCCATTACGTTGCAGTCAATAAGGACATTAAACCATTAACCCTTTCAGTGCGGGTCAAGTTATTTATATTTTTATTCTGGCTATCATTAGATGACTTCATTCTGCTTTTGATCTGCTTAGGAAGGATTGATGATAATCAACGAATTAATGAAATTTAAATTTATATTGAAATATATTTATTTAGCCAAAAATATAAGTACATTGCAAAAAAATACATATTTCTTATTGTTAAAAGGCTGAGCCTTATGAGAGTGAACTCTCTTAAAAAGGCAAATACATGCTTTGCCTCGAGTTGAATCTCACATAAAAGTTGCACTCATATTTTGGCTAATACGGTACATACACATATTGCACATATGCTGTATATATCCATATACACACACACACACATACACATGCACTGCACATACATTCAAAGATACACAAGCATGTACACATACATACACAATTATGCACACTCATTTATATACTGTACAGTACATACACACAAAGCCTGTACATAGGTTAAAACATATACATACTGTACACATACACAATTATGCACCTATGTACGTACATCAGTTAGTGATATCTAACTTCATTCATATTTACAAATAATTCTGCCCACAAATTCACACACATATCCACATTTACATAAACGTGTACACATATACTCACTAGCATGCTTTCACACAGTTCAAAGACATAAGTCATTGGTTATTTATTCACTCAAGCATGTTTATACAATCACATACCAGTACATTTAAGGCGCTGTCACACGAGCGATTTTTCCGTCAATTTTTCATGAGCAAGTTTTTTCTCGTTATATTTCGTGACTTTTTTGCTCTGGTAGGCTACTGGTAACTAGAATGAAGGGAGAGTATGTTAGGCGATTTAATTTTTATAAAGTGTAATTTTTTAAGCTGCCAGACCATAATTGCCCGTCAAAATTGCTTGAAAAACTGCTCGTGTGACTCCGGCTTTACATGCTCGCTTTCACATGTGCAGTACTGTAGACCTATTTACAGATTCACACACATGCAAGATATAATAAACCTCTCTGATTACTAGACGTCCTTCCTAAGCTACATACAATCGTCTATTAATAACCAGAATATAAGGAATAATAGCTTCACCGGTACTGAAGTGGTTAACCCTTTCATAACCGGTGCTGTCCTTTTAAGGGTGGGATGGGCCGGTTGTCTGGACCACTTTCTCCCTCATGTTTAGCGCCATTAGTTTTCAGATATTAAGATGTTTGCCCCATTAGTTAGTCGATTTTAAGACCTTTCGCCCCATTTCTTCGTCAATATTTAGACCTTTCGTGCTATTTAGGTGTCGAATTTTTCCCTGGCGAACGATAGTGAGCCTGTAATGTTGGAAGAATCGGCCATTTCTCTACCGAAAAACGTACAAATTAATCTAGAAAGGGGGATATAATGGATTTTTTTTTTTTTTTTAATTTGATGGAGGTCTAGGGAGGAAACTCGAAAAATAAAAATGAATACATGCCAAAATCGCTCAAAAGGTGAACCATCTTCCCGTTAACTGTATTCTGGGTTCTATTAGACGATTACATTCAGTTAAACGCGAACCTACAACAATTAAGGGGAGATTTCCACCTGGAGGATTTTTTTTCTGGATCCCTTTCTCCCTCATGTTTAGCCCCATTGCTTTTGAGATTTTAAGACGCTTGCCCCATTAGTTTGGCGATTTTAAGAACCCTCGCCCCATTTCTGTCAATTTTAAGACTATTCGCGCTATTTAGGTGTAATTTAAGGGGAACCGGCCTTCGGCCGGGAAATTTTTCTACCGAAAAATGTACACATTTATCTTGAAAGGGGGTCTAGGGGGAGTAATTTTAAGCTTGATGGAAGTCTAGGGCATCAACTAAAAACCTCCCCTTAACAGGCTTCGAACTACCTCACTTAACCCCTTTAACTACCACAGATCCAAGCTACACAAAATTGTCTAAATATGGCTAAATTAAAACAAAAAAAGACGTCGCCGGTACAGAAGGGGTTAATACTAGTGTAATGCCCTCGAAAATGTCCCGCACCCACAATAATACTAACCCGAGTTGACGTCAGGTATAGCGTAAAATAGTCGTAGATGGTAAGTCCAATTAACTCATCACGTGATAACACCACGAGACTATCACCTGGTTCTTAAAAATCGGACTAAGGTTGCTATACTTTTAGTACGTCCGTGGTAGTACAGTGGGTTAGCGCGCGGGCCTGGTGGTGATGGTGGTGCGTCACTAACCAGGGTTCGAACCCCACCCAAGGCAGCTCAAATCCTGTGGGTTTTTAGGGGGGTTAAATTCCCTTCAGAGGTTCGTACCCCGCGCCAGGTACCAGGAAAGGTTGATCCTAAAGGTAGCCTGGGGATATTTTCCTTCCTATTTAACCCTGGAAAAACCTAGCATTTCAACTAGTGACACTTCAAAAAACATGTTTGCCTTTATTTAAGGTTTGTGCTATTAATAGGCTTTATAATAATTGTGTACATAATTGTTTAGTTAAGAATATTTTCACTATTGTACGAGTTAAACAAAAATAGGGAAAATAGGAAAACATTGGGGAAAAATAGGAAAACAATAGGGAAAATAGGAAAACAATAGGGAACATAGGAAAACAATAGGGAACATAGGAAAACAATAGGGAACATAGGAAAACAATAGGGAACATAGGAAAACAATAGGGAACATAGGAAAACAATAGGAAAAATAGGGAAACAATAGGAAAAATAGGAAAACAATAGGGAAAATAGGAAAACTAGGAAAACTGGGGAAGGTGCCAGAGTATTGAGTTCAATTAATGAGAAAATTGTGTACCTAAATAATATTGTATTGTGTAAATAATTAATAAATAAATCTATATTGTATTTTTGTATATATTATATTCCTTTAAGCTTTAATAATTATAAGTATTTTATAGAAACTTGATTATTTTAACGTTTGAACTGAAGTGTGTTAACTAAATATGGTTCACGTTACTGCTCTCTCTCTCTCTCTCTCTCTCTTTCTCACACACACACTCTCACTCTCACACACACTCACTCTCACACTCTCTTTCTCACACACACACTCTCATTCTCACACACACTCACTCTCACACTCTCTTTCTCACACACACTCACTCTCTCTCTCTCTCGTTTGCAAGTCACTACATTTCCTCCCAAACCTCGTGAATCCTAACCTCTGGAACTGAAAAAAGGGCTAGAGAAAATGGGCTGTAAATTTCCACACTTATTCCCTGGCTGACTCTTCCCAAATGGTAGAAATATTAGCTCGATTATACTAGCCGTTGTGAGTAAGTTCACAAGAGAAAGATATGATTACAGTTTATTTTAGTTAGTACTTTAAAGTGCGCAGCAGTGCTTTAATACGCACTTGTTCTACTATGTAGATGTGATACACTATAATATATTAACATGTGCGAATGTGTTTATGGAAGTAAGTCTTTATGTGAGTTTTTAGACTAAATCAAACTTCATTTACGAGTACAGTAAGATAGAAATATTGGACTTATACAGATGGGAATGATGAGTTCTTGTGTTTATTTTAATAAGTTTCCGAAATTGAGTTTAGCATAGTTTGCCTGCCTCATTGATATGATTTTTTTTTTTTTTTTTTTTTTATAGTCACTCAACTATAGTTTAATGTGCACAAGGAATGCTAATAATTAACTAAACGGAAGTGACTAATAATCGGTTTGTGCGGCGAGTGTTGTATATTTTCGGAGTTAATTGCCTGCGATTAATCATTTTAATTTACGTTGGTACGGGAATGTCCAATCATAAGTTTAGAGTATTTGAATAGGGGGAAAGCAAGGACAGAGCGTGTGTTGTGTATTCCTGAAGGGCTAGAAATACATTAACAGCAAAGAAGGGAGTTTAAAATTAGAGACACACTTCAGATTATTTATTTTAGTGACATTCCTGCTGTCGAGGTGGACTTAATGAGTTTTCACTTTCTACTGGTGATGGGCTTCTAGGTTGGCTCTCGTCTTTTGTTAGTGTTCGGTCAGGCCTCGACTTCTGTGTTAGGCAAACTATAGATTTTCTCCTTTAGCCCTCGCTGGTGCTACGTCTAGTTCCATAGCTTTGCAAGGTATCGAACCAAGAGCAAGGAAAGCTGTAGAAGTGATTCTCTGCTTTCGTAACTCCAGTCTATGACCTGGAAAGTGAGCGTCAGGCTGCACAGTTACTTCTTGTTGCACTAATGTTGGTGTTGAACACAGTGTATAGCCAGAAAACTAGGCAGGTTCAGTGTTCAGACAGGTTCAGTGTTCAGGCCTGAATTGCTAGTATTGAACTTACCAGAACACTTGACAGGGTCAGTCTTTAGACCTGACAGGCTAGTATCGTACCTAGCAGAATAATTGATGCTAGGTTGGTGTTCATAGTCTGTCGTTTCTCTGCGTTGTTTGATTGATGGAGTTTGCTGGTTAGAAGGGCTTGCTCTGGCTCTGCAGTGACTTTGGTGGGTATCGAAGGCATGATTGTCTGGTGGTAGCTGGCACAGGGGCTGCTCCACACGGGAAAGGCACGTTAGGCCTTTGTCAAGGCAGCTTCTATGTCCTTCTGTTTCGGTAACTGGTGTGGTGTAGACTGTAGTCATTTTTATAGTTGGCATTACAGTAATTCCCTTATATAATAATATATAAATATTTTTCTCTACAAACTTCTGGAATATAATTTTAGGGGTCCATCCCATGTAGCAAACTAAATTGTGTATTTTCCAGAAAATTTGAAAAATGTTTGTGCTATTGCACGTAACAATGTATATTAACTTCCAGTAAAAGTGTCGCTGCATGAGAATTTCAACTGATTCTATGCATTCTTAAAGCGTCACAGGAAACTGATATATGGGTATTGCAGAGTTCATTATTTCATGAAGCATTTCTTATTTAAGTTATAAAATTTTCTGAAATTAGAATTGCCTATTATAATTTTGTTTTAAGGAGAAGGTGGTTGCCTTGCCCATTATAATTTTCTTGTAAGGAGAGGGTGCTTGACGAGCTTATTATAATTTTGTTATAAGCGGTGGTTGACTAGCTTAATATAATTTTGTTGTAAGGAGAGGATGGTTGTTTTGCCTATTATAATTTGTTTGTAAGGAGAGGGTGGTTGGCTAGCTTAATATAATTTTCTTTTAGGGGTGGTTGACTAAGACGATCCAACATTTCCACAGGTGATGCTGGATTCTGTCTTGGAAAGTATGCCGGGGGGAGCACCAGAAGCCGACAGAATGCACCCAATGCCCTTCACAATGTCCTTCAAGCCCCCCAAAAGACATACCTGCCCCGAGTGTGACTATAGCACCACCAACAAGTCGCACCTCACCGAACATTACCGCATACACACGGGCGAGAAACCCTTTTGCTGCACCCAATGTACCTACCAAACTGGGGTCAAGTCCAACTATAGGAAGCATCTTAAGATTCACGCCGGGGAGAAGATTCATAATTGTCCTTACTGTGCCTTTAAGTCCAAGCAGAGCAATGCCCTCAAAAGCCATATGTCCATTCACATGCCGGGAATATAAAGTAATTAAGCCCTCAAAGCCATATCAAGTAATTAAGCCCTCAAAAGCCAATATGTCCATTAACCTGAAGGCTGGAAATATACTTTGTGATGGAACATTCTAGATTATGTAATTTACTTTAAGTGTGGAACTGTAGTGAGACCTTCATGGCGGAAAATACCTCATGATAGAAACATTATTATTATATGTAATCTAAGTCGTCTCATAAATAATATAATCACGTCTTCGTATTTACAAATACAGTATTTGTGTTGTTTGTCAGTTCATGATGCCATTGAATGAAACCTGTCGTGATATTTGTTTTTATTTTGCATACTGTTAATTAAGTGCTATTACCCTGATCAGAGTGTGAGGTGAAGTTGAATGGTCAGGTTATGGAGAATGTCAGCTCATCTAAGTATTTGGGCAGTGTGTTGAGTAAAGATCTGGAGGAAGAAGTGTGGGAGAGAGTGCAACAGGGGAAGAGGGTTGTAGGAACACTGAAAGCAGTATCAAGAAATAGGGTGGTCAGCATGGAAGTAAAAAAGTCATGCATGATAGTGTGGTAATCCAGACATTGACGTACGGGAGTGAAGCATAGACGTTGATGGATAGACTCAGACAAAGAGTAGGAGGAGGAGTGGAAATGATTTACTTGAGAAGTGCGTGCGGAGTTACATGGAGGGATAGACAGACGAATGAGGAATCTCCTTTTTAATCCTTTCTGTACCGGCGACGTCTTTTAACTTTTATTCTAGCTACATTTCTCCGATTTTTATGAACCTTAGGAAGGATTTGTGGTGGCTAAAAGAACGAATTGAGATAGTCTGTAGCCTATTAATGGGTAGACATCCTTCCTAAGTTAAGTAAAATCGTTTAATAGTTGCCAGAATAAAATTAATAAGACGTCGCGGGTACAGAAGGGGTTAAGTATGTCACGTGTTTTTTAGTTATTTCATGTTTCCAGATATATTGTATTAATATCGAGGTATATTTAACTAATTTTCAGGCATAACTGTATTAACCATTTTAAAGATACGATGACACAATTTATTCCTATTTATGGTTATTAATAGACGATTTTATGCAGATTAGGAAGGGCATGTGGGCCAAAGGTCTTAAAATCGCCAAAGTAATGGACCGAACGTCATAAAATGTGAAAACCTAATGGGGCTAAAAATGAGGTAGAAGGGGGCCAGAGAAACAGGACCCATCTCCCATTAAGGGGAGGTCTCCACTTGAGGGATTGTTTTCTTGACCCCTTTCTCCCTCATGTTTAGCCCCATTGCTTTTGATATTATAAAACGTTTGCCCCATTAGTTTAGCGATTTTAAGAACTTTCACCCCATATTAAGACCATTCGTGCAATTCAGGTGTCGATTTTATCCTGGCGAGCGATAGCGAGCCTGTAATTTAAGAGGAACCGGCCTTCGGCCGGGAAATTTTTCTACCGAAAAATGTACAAATTTATCTTGAAAGGGGCTCAAGGGAGTGTAATTTTAAGGTTGATGGAGGTCTAGGGAACAAACTAAATACCTCCCCTTAAATAAACCCCTTGAGGATTCTGCCGGATGTTGACAGTTTCTTGTGGCCAGCATTGGACGACTTTATACAGCTTAGGAAGTATCTGTGGGTATCAAAAGGGTGAATAGTATCTCAGTTAAGGGGAGATATCCACTTGAGGGACTTTTTTCTTGACCCCTTTCTCCCTCATGTTTAGCCCCATTGCTTTTGAGATTTTAAGACGTTTGCCCCACTAGTTTGGTGATTTTTAAGAATTTCCGCCCCATTCTGTCAATTTTAAGACCTTTCGTGCCATTTAGGTGTCGATTTTATCCTGGCGAGCGATAGCGAGCCTGTAATTTAAAAGTAATCGGCCTTCGGCCGGGACATTTTTCTACCGAAAAATGTACAAATTAATCTTGAAAGGGGGTCAAGGGGGTGAAATTTTAAGATTGCTGGAGGAGTAGGAAACAAACTAGAAACCTCCCCTTGAGGTGAGGATTCTAGTGTGCTGCTTAGATCTCCATCAACTTAAAATTACACCCCCTAGACACCATTTCAAGATAAATATGTAAATTTTTCGATAGAAAAATGTCCCGGCCGAAGGCCGATTCCTCTTAAGTTACAGGCTCGGTATCGCTCGCCAGGAAAAAATCGACACCTAAATGGCACGAAAGGTCTTAAAATTGACAGAAATGGGGCGAAAGTTATTAAAATCGTCAAACTAATGGGGCAAACGTCTTAAAATCTCAAAAGCAATGGAGCTAAACATGAGGGAGAAGGAAGTTCGAAAAAATATCCCTCAAGTGGAAACCTGCCCTTACCCCTTTGACTTCCATACATCCTTCCTAACCTACATAAACTAGTCTAATGAAAGCCGGAAGATGCTGTACTGTCGAAACGCGTCATCATGATCCGCAGATTTCCACTTGAGGGATTTTTTTCTGGATCCCTTTCTCCCTCGTGTTTAGCCCCATTGCTTTTGAGATTTTAAGATGTTAGCCCTATTAGTTTTTCGATTTTAAGAACTTTTGCCCCATTTCTGTCAATTTTAAGATCTTTCGTGCCATTTAGGTGTCGATTTTTTCCTGGCGAGTGATAGCAAGCCTGTAATTTAAGAGGAACCGGCCTTCGCCCGGGACATTTTTCTACCGAAAAATGTACAAATTTATCTTGAAAGGGGGTCTAGAGGGTGTAATTTTAAACTTGATGGAGGTCTAAGGAACAAACCAAACACCTCCCCTTAAAGGGTTACGCCCCTTCTGTACCGGCGACGTCTCTTTGATTTTATTTTAACTATATTTTATTCTAACTATATTTAGACGATTTTATGAAGCTTAGGATGGATGTGGTAGCTAAAGGGATTAATGGAACTGGTCTGTAGCTATCTGATTGGCATACATCCTTCCTAAGCTGAAGGATGATTATGACGCGGGTTGACAGTTTATTCTGGCTAGCATTAGACGATTTCAGACAGTTTAGATATGATCGGGTGGAATTATAAGGATAAAGACTCTCTCAATTACTGTCTTCGTGGCGCAATGCATAAGTTTGTTGATTTTCGGTGTGAGCATCCTGGGTTCGAATCCCCGGACTGCCACATGTGTTCGTTAATTTCATTAATCGAGTTTAGGAGTAAAGTTGGTTGGTGAAGAGAACATAATAATTAACCCTCTGACTTCCATACACCCTTCCTTATCTGAAATAATCGTCTAATAGTAGCCAGAAAACGGAAAAAATGCGTAATCGGATCTTGAAGGGGTTAAATATATCATTACATTTAAGGGCAGATCTCCACTTGAGGGATTTTTTTCTTGACCCCTTTCTCCCTCATGTTTAGCCCCATTGCTTTTGATATTATAAAACGTTTGCCCCATTAGTTAGCGATTTTAAGAACTTTCACCTCATATTAAGAACTTTCGTGCCATTCAGGTGTCAATTTTATCCTGGCGAGCGATAGCGAGCCTGTAATTTAAGAGGAACCGGCCTTCGGCCGGGACATTTTTCTACCGAAAAATGTACAAATATATCTTGAAAGGGACTCAAGGGGGTGTAATTTTAAGCTTGATGGAGGTCTAGGGAACAAACTCAATACCTCCCCTTAAACCACAAGATTTCCTTCATATTGAGAATGAACGACGAAGTTAGGGAAATTATGTTGTGGAATATGTAGGGTCCACTTCTTTTATTTGTATGTACTCATATGTCATCTTGTAACTGGTTTGTAATAAAGTGTGAAATGTTCTCTGGCAGTAGTGTATATATCCACAAATACAGCTCGCTGATAGTAAATGGTTCGGTTGGGGAAAAAATAATAGTCATGGTTGAAAATGGGAGTGTTTGTAATAGAAAATGGGAGTGTTGGTAATAGAAAATGGGAGTGTTAATACTACAAAATGGGAGTGTTGGTAATAGAAAATGGGAGTGTTGGTAATAGAAATTGGGAACGTTGATATAATAGAAAATGAGTGTTGATAATAGAAAATGAGAGTGTTGTTAATAGAAAATGGGGGTGTTGGTAATAGAAAATGAGACTGTTGTTAATAGAAAATGGGGGTGTTGGTAATAGAAAACGAGTGTTGATAAATTTGTACATTTGCAGGCTCGTTATCGCTCGCCACTATAAAATCAACACCTAAATGGCACGAAAGGCCTTAAAATGGACAACGAAATGGGGTGAAAGGTGTTAAAATCGTCAAACTAATGGGCCGAATGTCTTAAAATCTAATAACCAATGGGGCTAAGCACGAGGGAGAAAGGAGCCAGAAAAACCAGCCCATTCCCCCTTAATACATACCTATCACCGAACATAACTATACCCTGTTCCAACTAAGTAGGCCAAAACTCTTGAACTTTAAACCTCTATAACTCTCAAACGACTAGAGTAATCGAGCTCATGTCTCTACCACTTGGGAAGGGTCAGCCAGGGAATAGGTGTGGACATGTACAGCCCATTTGCTCTAGCCCATTATGAGTTACAGAGGTTAGGGTTCATTTGGGAAGGGTCAGCCAGGGAATAGGTGTGGACATGTACAACCCATTTGCTCTAGCCCTTTATGAGTTACAGAGGTTAGGGTTCATTTGGGAAGGGTCAGCCAGGGAATAGGTGTGGACATGTACAGCCCATTTGCTCTAGCCCTTTATGAGTTACAGAGGTTAGGGTTCAGGATTTCTGGCCTCCCTATTTGGAACAGGGTGTACAGTATGCTTTAGTTGATCTCATGGTTATCCCAAAACCTGACCGATCACAAATCTGAACTATTTTGGCTTACTTGTTGTATAGATAAACCAGAACGTTCCTCATTAAGGGGAGGTTTCTAGTTTGTTTCCTACTCCTCCAGCAATCTTAAAATTTCACCCCCTTGACCCCCTTTCAAGATAAATTTGTACATTTTTCGGTAGAAAAATGTCCCGGCCGAAGACCGATTACTCTTAAATTACAGGCTCGCTATCGCTCGCCAGGATAAAATCGACACCTAAATGGCACGAAAGGTCTTAAAATTGACAGAATGGGTCGGAAATTCTTAAAAATCACCAAACTAATGGGGCAAACGTCTTAAAATCTCAAAAGCAATGGGGCTAGACATGAGGGAGAAAGGGGTCAAGAAAAACGTCCCTTAAGTGGATATCTCCCCTTAAGTGATATTATTTCTTGAATCAGGAGTTTTGCATATCCAGAAACCTATCTATCACAAGTCAGAGCTATTATGCCTTGGTCTATTGTGTATATAAGCCTACTTATCTCGAGTCAGAGCTATTATACCTTTCTCCATCTTATAGTTAACCCAGAACCCTATCTATCACGAGTCAGAGCTATTATGCCTTGGTCTATTGTGTATATAAGCCAGAAGCCTACATATCTCGATTCAGAGCTATTATACCTTCCTCCATCTTATAGTTAACACACATATCTAATGATAATGTACGACAGGTTGGGAGAGAGGTATGCTGACCAGGATTCGAACCCACTCACTCCAGGTATATTTGGGATATTCAGGCACCGTAACCACTCGTTACGGTGTCTGACTCTCCCAAATATATCTGGAGTGAGTGGGGTCGAATCCTGGTCAGGATAACTCTTTCTCAGTTAACACACAACCCTATCTATCACGAGTCAAAGCTATTATGCCTTTCTTCATCTTATAGTTAACCTAGAACCCTTCCTATCACTAGTCAGAGCTATTATAACATACTGTTTTCTATATTTCAACCCTCCAAACATAGGCTCTAGCTAGCCTATGGATTCGTTGCTTGGTGGGCAGCGAGGTCTTGAAGGTAAGTGACATATGACATAGTCTATATTTGTTTTCTTTAACTTGGCGGATATTTTGCTCCCATAGCAGCTAGATTCATGGTAACTAATGGAGAACTAAGAAACTGCTATGTCTCTGCATTGTATTATTGCCAATTAGCTGTCCGCAATAAGAAGGAAGCATTCAAACAGTACCGTCACCGTCAAACTCATGAATCTCGTACTTGATAATATGTTTCTGGTTGGAATCGAGCCAAATCTTTTCTTGACTCGCCAACATCACTTTCATCAATAAGTAACACCCCGTTCTTAGCATTAATCATCCATTACAAACCCCAATGTACTTGAACAAACTAATGAAAGCATATGGTCCTCCCGGGACTCGAACTCGGGACACCACACCCAGAACATAAGCATCTAAGGCCTAGAGAATTCTAACCCAAGGTTTGCGCCTTGCCCAGGCAAATCGGTGATTTTGGTTGAATTTTAACTTGTCAATATTATTACATATTTGGATTCGTCTCGCCGTTGCAGATTCAACGGTATAATTTTAAAAAAATGTTGACCTATTTTTAATCGGTGATTTTGGTCGAATTTTGACTTGTCAATATTATTACATATTTGGATTCGTCTCGCCGTTGCGGATTCAACGGTATAATTTTTTGTAAATGTTGACATATTTTTAGGCCCCCTAGGCCTATTTTACAGTTTAAAAACTCCATAGACGAGTTATTTATGAACGGATTTTGTTTAAATTCATACCATAAGTACACTTTGGCAAGCTGAATCGAATGGCGCAAACAAAATTAAAATCGGACCATTAGTTTAGGATTTCGATTTTGACTTAGCCTTCCTGGAGGGCCCAGGGGACCGTTTTTGGGACTTTAAAAGTCCAATTTAGCCCAAACTATAGGTCCTAGATAATTCTAACTGGTGCCATTCGTTTTTTCTCGCCGAGCTGCTTCTAGACATGGTCTTAGATTTCATTTTCGCCCAGCCATTCGCCCAGAATCGAAAATATTTTTCTAAAAAAAAACTTGGGTTTTTTATATTTTAAAGTTTAAAAACTCCATAGACGAGTTATTTATGTACGGATTTTGTTTAAATTCATACCATAAGTACACTTTGGCAAGCTGAATTGAATGGCAGAAACATAATTAAAATCGGACCATTAGTTTAGGATTTCGACTTTGACTGGTCCTTCCTGGAGGGCCCAGGGGACCGTTTTTGGGACTTTCAAAGTCCAATGTAGCCCAAACTATAAGTCCTAGAGCAGGGGTGTCAAACATGCGGCCCCCCTCCCTCTAACATGCGGCCCCCCTCCCTCTAACATGCGGCCCCCCTCCCTCTAACATGCGGCCCCCTCCCTCTAACATGCGGCCCCCCTCCCTCTAACATGCGGCCCCCCTCCCTCTAACATGCGGCCCCCCTCCCTCTAACATGCGGCCCCCCTCCCTCTAACATGCGGCCCGCGAACCAGTTTGGCCAAGTAGTGTCAAATATTGCCTTTTCTTGTTCATGTAATTATTACCCGGTATATATTTAATATGTTACAGCACATGTTGATACTTTTTTAACTTAATGTTTAATTCTAGGAAGTACTTGTGAGAGTAAGAAGCGTAAAGTAGATTATATACTCTTTCACTCTTACACGTTCTTGTTAAGCTGAATATAATCGAAGTGCTGAAGTGCTTCTATGCAGTGAAATTTATATTTTCATGGAAGAAAAGGGAGGAGGTGTATGAACTGAAGCACATTGTTTGGGTGAAAAATGTAGCTGTCATGGTGGATATTACAGAACACTTAAACTACCTCAACACAAAGATGAAAGGCAGAAACAAACTGGTGACAGAGCTCAATGACTATTCGTACAATTGAGACAAAGCTTGTGCTTTTTGAAAGGCAGATTGCAGCACATAATCTCGCACACTTCCCCACTATTAAAATCCATGCAAAATTATGAATTTCATGATGGTGATCATACAGATAATTTTGTGAGAAGATGCCCCAGCTCAGAATTGAGTTTAAAGACAGATTAAGTTACTTTAAATACCTGGAAACTGATCTTGCTATCTTTCGAAACCCATTTTCAGTTGATCTTAATGTGGTGCCAGAACATATGCAACTCCAAATAATCAAGTTGCAGTGAGATTCTGTTTGGATAGAAAATTTGTCCACCATTGATTTGGGCACATTTTATCAATATGTTGGTCCAAATTATCCCAACAGAAAGTGTTTGGTTTCAAAGATCATGTCCATGTTTGGAAGCACATTTGTATGTGAGCAGCTCTTTTCGGTTATGAACATTAACAAGTCACAGTTTCGTTCATAACTCAGTGACGAGCATCTTAACTAAATACTCAAGATTGCTGCTTCCCAGTCATTTACTCCAAATTTTGACACTCTGGTCTAAAAAACAAAAAAAGAGGTGTCGAGTGTCAGGAAGCAGTGGCTCCCGACACTGAGGAATAGTTACAAGTAAATTACAAGATTAATTTGTCTTGTACCTGCATACATCTAACTACCATACAATATTAATTTGTTTTCGTACCTTTCCGTATGAGTTATTTTTACGTGTGGTATATATATATATATATATATATATATATATATATATATATATATATATATATATACAGTATATATAGTTACACATACACATATAGTGTACTGTAGATAGCGAATTACATTTTCGTTGTCAGCCACTCAACCATTTGGGCCGCTATATGTATGCGGCCCACAATATTTTACCGTGTCAAATTTGGCCCGCCAGAGCAAATGAGTTTGACACACCTGATCTAAGCCATTACACCATCAACACAGTTATAACAAATGAGTTTGACACCCCTGATCTAAGCCATTACACCATCAACACAGTTATAACAAATGCTGTGAACTTTCCAACTCTAGCTCTTCTCAATTTGTTGGGCATCTAGCCAAAAACATCTCCAACAATTTCACATCCTCGTCTTTCCCTCCTCTTTTCCACTATGACAGCACCACCGTCACTTCTTCCTCTGACAAAGCTGAACTCTTTGCTCAAACTTTTGTGGAAACTGATTAATGAATATTATTTCCTATTCATTAACTACAAAGCTATATATACTATTTATTGAAAGGCAAGTTCTATCCAAAAATCAATCCAGATAGTTATAATTGCATAAAGAAAAACATAGGGAAGCTACGAATGTTTATGAGTGGGATATAGACTATGGTATCCGAGTGTACTGTCCCATAAGAATTAATACTGTAGTGGTCGTTTTTATTACGCATTTCTTTTATGTTTTCTGGCTATTAGTATACGATTATATTCAGAATAGGAAGGGTATATGAAAGTCAGAGGGTAAATTGAGATAGTCTGTACCCTTTTAATTCCCACAGATCCTTCCTAAGCTGCATAAAATTGTATAATAATAGCCAGAAAAAAATGGTATTGGATCTGCTAAGGGTCAATAAAAAGTTGTTGGCTTCAGGAACTAACCCCCAAAACAACTGACTTAAACCTGCACATACGTACCGGTGACGTCGTTTTCATTATATCTGGAGACTATTAGACGATTTTACTCAGCTTAGGAAGGACGTTTACCCATCGAAAGACTACAGTTTATTTCAATTATCCTTTTAGCTGCCATATATCCTTCCTAAGCTTCATAAAATAGTCTAAATGTAGCTAAAATCAAATTAAAAAGACGTCGCCGGAACAGAAGGGGTTAATAAAGAGTTGTTGGTTTTAGGAATTGACCCCGAAAACAACCGACTTAACAAAAATGGTGAAGTTTGTTTGAGGACTAAATAATTGGCCTCCGTTCCACAGATGAGGAGCTTGGAGAGCGGGGGAATCCAGCGGTGCCCTTTTTGTAACTACACCACCTCCTCCAGAACCCACATGGAGATCCACCTGTCCTCCCACACCAGAGACAAGCCCTTCGTCTGTCCCCACTGCCCCTTCAGAGCCATCCACAACGCCAACCTCAAGACCCACATGAGGATACACACGGGGGAGAAGCCGTTTACATGTCCTTACTGCCCTTACTCAGCGGCGCAGAAGGAGAAGTTGAAGGCTCACATCCGCACCCATACTGGAGAGAAGCCCTTTGCCTGCGAGCACTGTCCATATCGCTCCACTCGGAAGGATCATCTCAAGTCCCACGTCAGATTAAGGCATATGAGGAGAACTGTGCTTCCCTCGCAGTGAGATGATGAGGTTTGTCTTGCATGTTATTATGATCACGTTAGTTCTTTATATAAATTTACTTATATCACATGCTTTATTTGTGCACAAAATTCAATATATTTTACAATAATATATAGTTTCTTTTATGTGATTATATTTCCCGAGGATAGATGTTTTATAATATATTAATAACATTGTTAGTTTTACTGATAATTGTACAATGATTATGTTCAGTATCCTATATTCTACGACTATAGTCCGTTCATTCTAGGTTGGGCAGAGATCGTAACCTCTAACCTCTCATAACTCAAAAAGGACTAGAGTAATCGAGCTAATATTTCTACCCAATAGGAAGACTTGGCTAGGGAATAGGTGTATAAATTGACGGCTCATTTGCTCTAGCCCTCTTTGGGTTACAGAGGTTAGAGGATGCGATTTCTGCCCAACCTAGACTGAACAGACTATAGTACAGTACAGTATTCAGATATTGTTTTACATAACAAATAGTCAACCCGTACGGTACCGGTGACGTCCTTTTCATTATATTCTGGCCACTATTAAGACGATTTTATTCAGCTTATGAAGGACGTCTACCCATTGAAAGCTTACAGAGTATCTCAATTAATCCTTTTAGCTACCATATATCTTTCTTAAGTTTCATACAATCGTCTAAATGTAGCTAGAATATAAATAAATAGACGTCGCCGGTACAGAATGGGTTAACCCCTTCTGTACCCGCGACGTCCTTTTAGTTTTATTCTAGCTATATTTAGATGATTTCATGTAGTTTAACCCTTTCGCTGCGGGTGACGTTCTGGAACGTCCTGGCAATTTGCAGCAATTTCCAGGCTTTAAAAGCCTGTAAAAAACGTAAGAATCGAGTGTCAGTGGGCGGGAGCGTGAGGGGCCCACCTCCGACCCTCAGAGCAGCGAGCGGCTCACTGAGGTAGACTGTGTCTCGCGCAGGTCTCTCTCTGCCTCTCACAACAGTGTAGCCAAGCGAGCGAGTGCTAACAAATAGCGGGTTTCCCGCGTTTCACTGGTACCGCTGCGGGTGAACCAGGCCACGTACGAGGCCCGTTCTGATCTCATTTTGAAGCTATTTTCGCCTAGTTTTCGGCAGAATACAGTTCATTTAATGCAGATGCTTGATTTATCATTCAGGAGTGCCTGAATATGCCCTAAATAGCCCAAAACACCCCGCAGAGAAAGGGTTAAGAAGGATCTGTGGTAGTAAAAAGGGCTAAGTGAGATAGTTCGAAGTCTGTTAATTGCTGGAGGCCCTTTTTAAACCCAATAAAATCGTCTGATAGTAGCCAAAATACAAATAAATAGACGTCGCCGATACAGAAGGGGTTAAAGCAGTGAGTTAGTATTACTGATCCATGTATTTTGTAATGTGTCTGACGATGATAACTCTAGTACAAGTGTAATATTTAGATGCGTGTTTGTAAGCCAGTATCACACGAGAGCTTTTATAGAACTTTAACATTCGATGGTCATCATTTTTCTGGCAAGATTTCTGGAGTATTTTGCACTGGTATCAGAAATTAGTCTGATGATAGATGAATATAGGTAACATAATTTTTGAATTCAGATTAGGAAGGTTATATGGAAGTCAGAGGGTTAATTGAGATAGTCTTCACCCATATAATTCCTACAGATCCTTCTTAAGCTGTATAAAATCGCCTAATGAGCTGCCAGACCAGTGTTGAGGATAAATGTTGAGGAAAACAGCGCTCGTGTGATACCGGCTTTATTTTGTGATTCCCGTGATGATGCTAATTATGTACGACGCTACAAGTGCCACCTGTTCTCACCTCTCTACTGCTCCATGTTGTCACCGAAACTGTTGAGTGTAAACTATATATATACTCGGTTTCTTTTCATCTGACGGTAAATTGCAAAGTTCTCATTAAGATTTGACGGTAAATTGCAAAGTTCTCATCAAGATATTTTTTGTTTACATCGTTCTTAAGGGGAGATTTCCACCTGGAGGATTTTTTTCTGGACCCCTTTCTCCCTCATGTTTAGCCCCATTGCTTTAGAAATTTTAAGACGGTCGCCCCATTAGTTTGGCGATTTTAATAACCCTCGCCCCATTTCTGTCAATTTTAAGACCATTCGTGCCATTTAGGTGTCGATTTTTTCCTGGCGAGCGATAGCGAGCCTGTAATTTAAGGGGAACCGGCCTTTGGCCGGGAAATTTTTCTACCGAAAAATGTACAAATTTATCTTGAAAGGGAGTCTAGGGGGAGTAATTTTAAGCTTGATGGAAGTCTAGGGAATTAACTAAAAACCTCCCCTTAACACCAATAACCTCCAAATTAAATTAATGAAAGCATATGATTCTCCCAGGATTCGAACCTAGGTTAGTTCATACAGAACTTACACGCTCTAACCATTACACCATCAAGACAGTTATTTATCAATTATGTTGAAGATTCTGTAGTGAAATATGGTGGTAAATAATATATAAACTTGGTCTTGATATGAGGCACAGGGATGTAGTAGTTTCATATTTGGCCGTTAAGGGGGTAGTACTCGCTTTTTCGGGACCCCCTTCTCCCTCATGTTTAGCATATATTTGTTTTGAGGTTTTAAGACGTTCGTTCCGTTAGTTTGGCGATTTTGAGACCTTTCACCTCATTTTGTTATTGATATTAACACATTTCGTGCCCTTTCGGTGTCGATTTTTTTCTGGCGAGCGATAGCGAGCCTCTAATTTTAGAAGGAATCGGCCTTACTGTAGGCCGGGAAAAAGCGAGTACTACCCCCTTAACAGCCTATTTCGGTACAAAATCTTCACTTTATAGCCGAGTAATAAAGATAAGGTCATGGCAATTTACCGTCAGCTGAATATAAACAGACTTACTACTAATAATAATCCACGTATTATACCCGCTGTCACACGAACGCTTTTTCCAGCAATTTTCCATGAGCAATTTTGTTTTTATTTTTCTCGTGCCATTTCGAGACTTGTTCGCACTGGTATCGGTAACTAGACTGAAGGTAGATTATGCTAGGCGGCTGAATTCTGATAAAGTGTAAATGTTTAAGCTTCCAGACCATAATTGCCCGTACAAATTGCTGGAAAAATGGCCCGTGTGACTCCGGCTTTGTATCCGTCTTTAGCCCAGTTGTAGACCAGCAGGAAATTATGGTAATTTGGCCAATCTAAACATGGTATTAAATGAACACGTCTTTTTTCCCGATTTATTTTAGTTACATTTCTTTTATATCATTCAAAGTAATAGTCTTATCTGGATATTTCACTCACAAGAAGTATAGGCTTAGTACTACATAAGAGCTATTACAGTACCACAATGTGTTTATCTTAGTGTTTCTTTTGTTTTATGGCATTCAAGGTAACTTTGGGGTAAAATCATTATACAATAATTTCAACTTTAATACAAAAATATATAATATATATATATATACTGTATATATAATTATATATATATATATATATATATATATATATATATATATATATATATATATATATATATACTGTATAGGCTATCATTCATTTCATACACCAGATGCAATAAGAGGAATGATATTGTATAATGCATAAAATTGGCATCACTTTCTGCAACTAACATATTATTCCACCACAACAACCCATTCCATTGTGTTTATTCAAGATGATGATATAAATTGTCCACTTAACACTTTGCTATACAACAACAACAACAACAACAACAACAACAACAACAATCAGAGTCACGGAAGAGTGCATAAAGCCAAGATCATACTTTACTGTTTGGTTAAAGGGGGTCACCGGCTGGTTTTTTTTCTCTCCGTTTTATCTTTTTCCCTGGCTTGTATCCATTTGGCCCCATTCATCCAACTGTTTTAAGACGTTTATCCCCATCATCAGCATTGTATGAAGAAATCCGGCTTCGCCGGAGAAATTTTTCTATCGAAAAATGTACAAATTTAGCTTGCTATCAAAACAAAACTATATATATAAACATTGACACCTGGATGGGGGTAAGCGTCTTTTAAAATAGTAGGCTGAATGGGGCCGAATGGATACAAGCCAAAGAGAGAGGGAGAGAAAGAGAAAAAAAGCGAGGTGGGCTTCCTTAAGGGGAAGTACCTCCTTCTCCGTCATGTTTAGCCCCGTTATGAAATTTTAAGACGTTTGTCACATTAGCTTGGCGATTTAAAAACCTTTCGCCCTAGTTAGGTGTTGATTTTTTCCTGGCGAGTCAAAGCGAGCCTGTAATTTAGGAGGAATAGGCCTTTGGCCGGGACAATTTTCTACCGAAAGATGTACAAATCTTTCTCGAAGGGAGGCCTTTGGTGTGTCATTTTTTAAGGGGAGATATCCACTTGAGGGATTTTTTTCTTGACTCCTTTCTCCCTCATGTTTAGCCCCATTGTTTTCCTAATGTTAAGACGTTCGCCCCATTATTTTGACGATTTTAAGGACTTTCAACCCATTTCTGTCAATTTTAAGACCTTTCGTGCCATTTAGGTGTCGATTTTATCCTGGCGAGCGATAGCGAGCCTGTAATTTAAGAGGAACCGGCTTTCAGCCGGCACATTTTTCTACCGAAAAAATTTACAAATTTATCTTGAAAGAGGGTCAAGGGGGTGAAATTTTAAGATTGCTGGAGGAGTAGAAAACAAACTAAATACCTCCCCTTAACATTGATTGAGGTCTAGGGAGCAAACAGATTTATATATACCGATAAGAAAATCAAATATAAGAATAGAATAACGTCCCCTTCATATTAGTACCTGCAGATGCCTGATAAATATAGTGTATGTGTACTTGTATTGGTAACTATGGAGGAGTCAAGCTGGCAAGGGATTTATAACGACAGTCCCCAATATTCCAGATAACACTAGGCCTTGATAGTGGGGCTGTGATATAATGTTTAAGAAAAATGTCTGATATATATTATAGAAAGATGACAGCTATTTTAAGGGGAGATATTTAGTTTGTTCCCTACTTTTTCATCAAGCTTAAAATTACACCCCGTAGACCCCCTTTCAAGATAAATTTGTAAATTTTTCGGTAGAAAAATTTCCCGGCCGGAGGCCGGTTGCTCTTAAATTACAGGCTCGCTATCGCTCGCCACGAAAAAATCGACACCTTAACGGCACGAAAGGTCTTAACATTGACAGAAATGGGGCAAAATGTCTTAAAATATCCAAACTACTAGGGCGAAGGTCTTAAAATCTCAAAAGCAATGGGGCTAAACATGAGGGAGAAAGGGGTCCAGAAAAAAATCACTCAAGTGGAAATCTCCCCTTAAAGCTTTAAAGGGATTTATAACAACAGCCCCAATATTCCAGATAACACGCCTTGATAGTGGGGCTGTGATATAATGTTTAGAAAAATGTCTGATATATATTATAGAAAGATGACAGCTATTTTATAGGACATTGACTTTACTCGGTTTCATTTCATCTGGCGCTAAATTACAATGTTCTTATATCAATTACTCAACTAATACGAACAATTTAATAAGAAGTATGGAGATAATTATGAAAACTTGGTATTTATAGGATGCAGAAGTATAATAGTTGCATATAGTTTCAATAATTATCGAGAAAAGGGTTGGTAAGAGATTCAATTTGGCGTCAGCTGAAATGAAACCGATGCTAGAATATATATCTGGTTACTACATGTCATAGATTAATGCAATGGCTCTCCTTTCATTTCACTGACCAACCTGGTGAACAAGCTAACATCTTCTCTATCCTTAATGACTTAGAGCAGACAGCAGTTAGTTCAACACCCTACTTAACATTCCCTTCATAATGGCTGAGGGTCACAGGGCCTTGGGTGGGGCTTTGGTTTCCCGGGCGTTTCCGCACCCTCCTCAGCTCCCCGCCTTGGAGTGGCTTCGGTCGCCTGGGCTTTATTAAATGGTAAGCAGAGAGGGTTCTGTGGGGACGCTCGGTTATGACCTTGGCCTTGCTCGGGACCTTGGGGCTGCTCGGCCAGACAGCCTGGGGAACAACAACACCCTAATCATATCCCTGACCGACTTGGAGATCATCCCAACATCCTTGACTTATTCTAACCTCTAATCATTCTGCTTACATTGTAGGCCTACATCTTTTCTCTGCGTTGGGCTCCTCCGATCATAATCTTATCTCTGTTACCTGTCCTATTTCTCAAGTGCGGTCATCCGATCCGCCCTGCCCGGAACTTGTGACATTTTCGTACTGCCGATTGGGAGGCTCTTCGGCAGTACTTCTTTGATATCCCATGGAATTATTTTTGCTTCCATAGCCGGGAACAATGAGAGTGTGTCGAACGCATAATTAGAGGTGATCATCTCGGACATGGAGGCCTATTTTCGATTTTCTTACTCTCCATCTAATGCCCAAAAAAAATCTTGATTTACTTATACTTGTTCTACTGCTATCCGCAATAAGGAGGAAACATGCAAACAATATTGACGCTTCAAACTTATGAATCTCGTAGTTTTTATGTTTCTGTCCAGAATTGGGCCAAATCTATACTTCGACTTGCCAAACACTCTTTCATCACTAACAAATGTAATGAACTTTCTAATTCTCTATCTCCCAAGCTTTCTGACATCTAGACAAAAGCCTCTCCAACAATTTTACTTCTTCGTGTTTCCCTGCTCTTTTCCACTCTGACGGCACCACCATCACTTCTTTCGCTGACAAAGCTGAACTCTTCGCCCAAACTTTCGCAAAAATATCCACCTTGTGTGATTCCAGTGTTATTCTTCTCTCTAAACCCCCCTCTCTCTTATTTATGCCTAATATGCTAATCTCTTCTAAGGATGCATTTTCTGATTTCTTGGCTTAATTTAAAGAAATCAAACAGACGAGATGCTGTTCCTCCTTTTGTACTGAAAAGCTGTTCTTCCAAGTAGGAAGACATAAATATCTTTCCATGAAATATAGACTAAATGATGTCCGGTTTTATGCACTATTCCAAGAAAATGTTCACTTAATGTCTAAGTTTTGAGGAAATATTGTCACTATAATTCTTCCTGTCACGAGTACTAAGCATGAGAAGTGGGTGATGTGATATTTCAAACAAATGTTGTACAAATAGTATTAAAGTACTGTTTAGTTAATGAGGAAGATGTCTATTTAAGAAAGTTTTTTATACTAAGGATAAAGTAAATTTTTTGAGAATTTCATCTCTTGCACTAAGCTACGAATGTGTCAAAGGGAGCCCACCTCGCATTTTGTTCTCTTTCTCTCCCTCTCTCTTTAGCTAGTATCCATTCGGCCCCATTCAGCCTACTGTTTTAAGACGTTTACCCCTATCCAGGTGTCAATATTTTCCTGACGAGCGGTAGCGAGCCAGCATATATGTTTTTGTTTTGACAGCAAGCTAAATTTGTAAATTTTTCGATAGAAAAATTTCTCGGTATCGCTCGCCAGGAAGAAATCGACACCTGGATGGGGATAAACGTCTTAAAACATGCAGTTGGTTGAATGGGGCCGAATGGATACAAGCCAGGGAAAGAGAGAAAAGGAGAGAAAGATAAATAATAAAGTCGGTGACCCCCCTTAATACAGCTTTAACTTTTGTGGTCAGTGTTGTTGAGTGAGAATCCAGCTGAATTATGCCAGTTATATTGTGCATTTTATACCGCTCACAAAACCATTTATAATTATCATAGTTCATCCCTTATGTACCGGTGACGTCCTTTTAAATACTTCATTCTAGCTCTATTTAGACGATTTTGTGCGGTTTAAGAAGGATCTGTGGTAGTGAAAATAGTTAAGTGAGATAGTTCGAAGCTGTTTATTGCTAGAGGCCCTTTTGAAACTGAATAAAATCTTCTAATAGTAGCCAGAATAAAGCTAAAAGGACGTCGCCGATACAGAAGGGGTTAACCATTGAGGACTACGACGAAATTTATTCTGGCTATCATTAGACGATTATAAGTAAAGCCGGTATCACACGAAAGCTTTTATAATCAACATTCGATGATCAACATTTTTCTGGCAACATTTCTGGAATATGTTGCACTGTTATCGGAAACTAAACTGATGATATATTAATTTAGGCAAAAGAAATATGTTAAATGTTGACCTCATAAGCTGCCAGACCAGTGTTGAGGATAAATATTGAGGGAAAAAGCGCTCGTGTGATACCGGCTTAACACTTCTTTCTTAACATTAATCATGAATTACAAACCCCAATGTACTTGAATAAACTAATGAAAGCATATGGTCCTCTCGGGATTCAAACTCGGGACACCACACCCAGAACATAAGCACCTAAGCCATTACAGCGAAAATATATAATTTTCGCGGTTTCGAGGTTCGAACTTGGGGGTTCGTTCTCATATTTTGGGCCCCTTACTGCAAAGTTCCATTGTCGTGTCCAGTCCAGATTTACTGTAGTCTATGATTCTAGCTATATTTAGACGATTTTGTGCAGTTTAAGAAGGATCTGGGGTAGTAGAAAGGGTTAAGTGAGATAGTTCAAAGCCTGTTAATTGCTGGAGGCCCTTTAAAAGTGAATAATATCGTCTAATAGTAACCAGAATAACAATTAAAGGACGGCACCGGTCCAGATGGGGTTAAATTACTTATAAAATATCCATGTTTGTAGTTTAGTGAAGTTTAAGAGAAAATAAAAATATGTATAAAGATATTTTTTGCATAGCCATGGTATGTTGACTTGAAAACAATGGATCATCTTGATTGATCAAACTTTTATGAAATTTATGAACTTTTATGAATTTTTATTGATTGGTATTCGGCCCATTAGTTTAGCGATTTTAAGACCTTTCGCCCTATTTTTTTGTTAATATTAAGACCTTTCGTGCCATTTAGGTGTCTATTTTTATCCTGGCGAGTGATATCGAGCCTGTAATTTTGGAATAAACGGCCTTTGGCCAGGACATTTATCTACCGAAAAATTTACAAATTAATCTCGGAAGGGGATCTTGAGGATATATAATTATACAGTATATATATATATATATATATATATATATATATATATATATATATATATACTGTATAATTAATTAATTTATTTATTTTTATAAATTTTATTTATTTTTTGTTAAGGGTAAAGACTATCTCAATTAACCCTCTGACTTCCACATACCCTTCCTAATCTGAATACAATCGTCTAATAATAGCCAGAAGACAGACAAGAAATGCGTAATCGGCTCTTGAAAGGGTCGATATAGTTTGCTGAACGGTACAAAATGCACCTTTTGTTTGTAGAGGTCCAGTCAGCCAAATAAGTGATGTCTCGGCAGTCGGCACCAAGTATATTTTGTTCAATAATAATAATTAGTATCAGCAATATCTGAGCGTGATTTCTTCCTGTCGAGTGCGATATACTAACATGTTCCTACACTTACCCACCCTATTCAACATCTGGCAGACATTAATACAGCACAGAGCGAACCAAACATAATGACAGCTGAGACATGACTTATTTGCGCTACCGTACACCATGAGATTATATTGGTATGATAGATGCACAATAAACAATAGAATCATATGCCTATTTAATTTTAACCTTATGATACAGATATATTAGTTTGTTAGGAAAATAACCCCACTACATTAGGTTTAGAATTGAATGTACCAGATTTTAATTATAATTTATTGAAGTTACGCATTTCTAACATTTCTAAAATATTTATGTATATTAATTAAAATTAGAGTTGCATCATGTATTATTATGTTTAAGACATCTTAAGGGGGGTGACCTCTTTTTTCTCTCTCTCTGGGTTGTATCCATTCGGCCCCATTCTGCCTACTGTTTTAAGACGTTTATCCCTATCCAGGTGTAGATTTATTGCATTGTACGGAGAAATCCGGCTTTGCCGGAGAAATTTTTCTATTGAAAAATGTACAAATTTATCCTGTAGACTAAAACATTATACAAAATATGCTGGTTCGCTATTGCTCGCCAGGAAAAAATCGACACCTGGATGGGGATAAACGTCTTAAAACAGTAGGCTGAATGGGGCCAAATGAATACAACCCAGAGAGAGAAAAAAAAAACGAGGTGGGTCCCCTTAATCTATACTATTATTGTTGTACTATTATTATACTATTATTATACTATTATTTTATCTATACTATTATTTTATCTATACTATTATTTTATCTATACTATTATTGTTGTACATCGTAAACACGTGTTTTACCCCTTCTGTACCAGTGGCGTCTTTTTTCGTTCTATTCTGGCAACTATTAGACAATTTTAATCAGCTTAGGAAGGACGTCTATCAATGAAAAGGCTGCAGAGTACTCTCTAAATTAATCCTTTTAGCTACCATATATCTTTCCTAAGCTTTCTAAAATCTTCTAAATGTAGCTGAAATCCAATAAAGGAAACGTCGCCGGTACTGTGAGTAAAAAGGTTTAAGTGAGATAGTTCGAAGCCTGTTAATTGCTCGAGGCCCTTGTAAAGCTGAATACAATCGTCTAATAGCAGTTAGAATAAAGTTAAAAGGACGGCACTGCTACAGTAAGGGTTAACTTATAGCATCTTTGATTATCCGGCCTTGAACAATAAATGCAGCAATATTGTGAATGAGGGAAACTACAGGAAGAAGCTTAAATCCTTTATTTTAGGAGTTTTCAAGCCTAACAACAAATCTGCTGAAATACATATTATACTGTGCCTGATTCGTTAGAGAGAAAAACATCAACAGTTCTTCGGTGGGTGCTTCATCTAGTCCAATATTTTCACTTGTTACAAATGGCCAGTGAAAGGCAATATATACGTTATAATTATATTTAGTATACGTCTTCGAAGTGCAGTGTTGAGTGTTGGAGAGAGAGGAAGCTGTTGGAGTGGCTTTGTTGTGTGTATTATTAGTCTATACGTCGTCGATGGGTAGTGTTGAGAGGGGAGAAGGGGTGTTGAAAAGAGAGGAAGCTGTTGGAGTGGCTTTGTTGTCGAGGTGTAGTATTGTGAGAGAGAGAGAGAGGAAAATGTTGGAGTGGCTTTGTTGTGTGCGAGTGTGTTATTAGTCTGCATACGTCGTCGATGGGTAATGCTGAGAGACGAGAAGGGGTGTTGGAGTGGCTTTGTTGTGTGTGTTAGTATACATCGTCGAGGTGTAGTGTTGAGAGAGAGAGAGAGAGAGATGTGTGGCTTTGTTGTGTGTGTTATTAATCTGTATACGTCGTTGAGGTGTAGTGTTGAAAGGGGAGAGAGAGGAAGCTGTTGGAGTGGCTTTGTGGTGATGTACTGCCATATTCCTACTGAAGGTGTTGTGCCATATACCGGGTAGCTACACTAAGGTAGGATATGGCCACAGATGTCCTGTGAGCCAGGCACCCCTGGGACATCCATCGCTCCTCACGACGTACCCTGAAAGTAGGCTATTATAAGTCAATTTAATTTTATGGTACAGTCTTGGTCATGAATACTTGAACAGCTCCAAATGAAGAAACAAGGTTTTGAGTCCAAGTAATGTTATCTATTTAATAGCGGCTCCTCCATCAATGACGTACTGCCAATAATCATATTTGGCGCCATTGCTAACCTAGCAATTAGCTCTTCATAGGGAACATCTCGCTGGTTCACAATAGTCTACCAACTTCTTAGGCGACACCGTTAACATACCTAAGGAACGTCATTTGATTTGGGTACCACTATGAAGTAATTGAATGATAATATAAATTATAGAAAGAAGCTTCTTTTCCAACTTCCATGCGCTTTTCGTTCTTCTCTTATTATGAACGCTTCCCTCTCCATTAGCCAAGCTCTCCCTTCTGAACCGAGAATATATTTGGGTTACCAGACTGTTTATTAGTTTTTATTTTGTCAAGATTATGTTATATTATTAGCTAACTTTGATTGTGGGAGACTTCTGTTAGCTCAACTTTCCTAGTGTTGCCAATTTAACTACTTTCCCGCTAGATCAAGAGGTAGGCCTATTTACTACGATCTAGAGACACATTTTACATCTAGTTACATGCATCCTAGCAATATTCTGTAGATTTGAGCCATTTTCGAGATATAGTGTTCATATTGTGCCGTTATTCAATCTATTTTCGGCCTGTAGTTACTATCTAGCGGACTTGATTTGGTAAGTTCTCAAGCTGACTCGGCTGAGCTTTCCACAGGGGTCGTCTGCAGGCTAGGAACGAGGCTAGAAGGGATGGAGGAAAGTAGGTGGCCAAAGAAGGTATACAGATGGGCGAGCGATGAAAGTAAATGGAACAGAGAGTGCAAAAGAAGGTTGGGGAGGATAAATATAAAACAGGACCGTGTGGGAGGGGAATTTAGAAAACGAAATGGAAGAGAGGAGTGGGTCATACTGGAAAATGGGGGAGGATGTATCAGAGAGATAGAGAAAGGGATAAAAGAGGAGGGAAGAAGAAAGTGGAGGGAGGGGGTAGAAAACAAAGCCACGCTGTCATATTACAGAGAGAAGGAAAAACCAGCTAGAGAGCTTTTCTATGATGGAGGATGGGGATCTAAACTGCTGTTTAAAGCAAGGACAGGATCCCTAGAGACGAATGAGAGAACAAGGAGATGGAATGGAATGGGACCGCACTGCAATCAATGCGAAATGGGAGGAGACCTAATAGTAGAGGACGTAGAGCATATAATAACAGAGTGTACAAGATATGATGAGGAGAGAGACGAGTTGGGGTTAACACAAGAGATGGAAACACAAGACATTGGAGATGATGAAGAGGATACTAGAAAAGATATGGAGGAAGATAAATGGGTAGGGGGGGGGGGAGGCGGCGGTGAGAGGGAGGGGGGAGGAAGTGAGGGTAGGTCTATAACAAAAAAACTGTCCCTTAAACTATCCTTCTACTCTAAACTTTCCCTCCTGCTAACGTTTCTGAGCCAGCACCGATACAAAGGTCAGCCCTGTGGATCTGCACGGTCTGCGGGCGGGTTCTAAAGAAGAAGAAGGGTTCACTTTTATTGTTTACTTTCTCAGCGAGGGGTTTGTCGATCTCTCCAACATCTTCGAGAGGCCTTTTGTACGCTGGAGATTGATGACTGATGTCCAGGATGGAGTGATGTGCGGCGCTGAGACCAAATGGGGTTTGTCACGGTGTAGTAGGCTATGCTTCTGTTCTACTTACTGACATCGCCCATGCCATTACTGTTTAAGGCTAGGGCAGGAGCATTAGAGACAAATAGGAGACCATGGAGGTGGAATGGGGGGGGGGGGGTGAAAGAGTGTCTACAGTGTGAGGTGGGAGGGAGGAGAGTGGAGGAGACAATAGAACATATAGTGACAGAGTGCCAGGGGTATGCAGAGGAGAGAGATGGGTTGGAAAATGAGTTGAAACGGGTGGTAGGGGAGAGGGAATGGGAAGAACAGAAAGAGGAGGAGGATGAGGGTGTAAAATTTGTGTTAGGTCTCGGGACAGAAGAGGGGGTAGATGGGGAAATGGGGAAAAGAATGAAGGTAGTGAAAAGATTCCTGGAGCAGGTGTGGCAGAAGAGAAAACGGAATAGAATAGAATAGGGTGAGGGGGGAGAAGGTGACCAGAGCGGGGGAGGAAGAAAAATGAGATTAAATAGTAGAGAGGGGAAAAGTTAAATTAAGGTAAGGAGAGAACAAGATATTGGGGGGTGGAGGAGGGGGTAAAATAAGGAGAGGAGAGTTCTGCTTAAGCTATATACTTCAATTCTTTTTCTTTAACTATCCTTTCTACGACTACATATTTTCTAAACTAATTCTTAAATCTAGCTCTAGCTGTTTCTGGAGAAGTCACCGGTGCATAGGTGAGCTGGCTTGAAAAGGGACAGCAACTCCACAAAAAGAAGAAGAAGAAGAAGAAGGTCTAGCCTATTTTAGTGCCTCCCCATAAGCCCATTAGGTTATTTTTGTGTTTAAAAACCTATTATTGGTGCTTTACCACATTTAGCCTGTCTTTATATATATATATACACTATATAGGCCTACCCTATGCATAGTATGCATTGATACAGTGCTCTATTTATGATGCCACTTGAAACTATTAGTTCGTAGGATTCCGTGAATGAAATGGGTAATACTATATAGCCTAGCCTATACTTGAGGTCCACACTGTCAAGGCCGGTCTCCCTTTCCTTTCCTTGGCTTCCTACGCATGTTTTGACAGTGAGCATCATTGAGATTTTGATTTCAAAGGGCTTAGGAAGTTAGGCCTATAAGCCAAATAAACTAGTCTAATCTTAGGCCTATGCAGATTTTGATATGAAAAGAGTTGAAAGAAGATTTTGGGACACCATCTCTGCCAAACGAAGTTTGAGCAAATTATGTGACCATAGCTGTCCATCTGTTTGTAAGCAATGTTTATATAAATCAAATAGATATAGGCCTAGGCCTATTATAATATTAAGATAGAACTTGATCAGTGCCTTTATTTGGCACCATAGGCCTAATAGAGACACGTAATTAGGCTAGTGACCAATGTCCAATAGGAACCCCCCCCCCCTCTTAGTTGACTGGCCTCAACTAATTCGACTATCGTAACTGCTTAGCCAAATTCGAAATTGTCACTTGGTCTAATTCAACTGCTTGGCCCATTTTGACCTTTCAGTCGGCTGAGCCGTATTTATATGCATAGCCTAGTTCGACCACTTAACCCAATCAATCACTAGGCTCAATTCGGCTATTCAGATCTTATTAACCCCTTGAAGCTCTGACACGTTTTAGCAGTTTATTTTGGCTATCATTAGACGATTGTATACAGCTTAGGAAGGATCTGTGCGTATTAGAAGGGTGAACACTATCTCAATCAACCCTTTGGCTTCCACATACTGTTACTAATCTGAATAAAATCGTCTAATAGGCCTAGTAGCCAGAAACAGAACAGAAACGCGTAATGGAGCTTGAAAGGGTTAATCTCTCAACCCAATTATGTTGTGACTACTCAACCTAATTTGGCCAAGTTATATAACGCTTGAATGAATTCGACATCTCGGAGCAGTTTGCACATTAGACGATACTAGCTCGAGTTTGTAGCAGACATTGGTGCTCTTATTTCACACATTTTCTTTGTCTTCATTTTAGTGATTGCGGATAGCCTACTCATTATAAATCAGGTACTTTCTTGTCAGAATTTTAACTCAAAGTGGAGGAAATTGTAACATCCTTAACCCTTTGAGTACCAGCGACGTGTTATATTATATTCTAGCTATATTTAGACGATATTATGCAGCTTAGGAAGGGTTTGTGGTAGTTAAAAGGGTTGGTTGAGATAGTTTGAAGCCTTATTATTGCTAGAGGTCCTTCCTAATCTGAATAAAATCGTCTAATAAGATCCTAAAATATGATGAAAAGGACGTCCCTGGTATTGAATGGGTTAAAGAAATATGTTTCAAATGTTTACCCGTGCAACAAATTGGCAAAGGGAACCGAGTGAAGCACTTGTTTACACCTAGATTTTTTTTTAAATATTGCGGTATTGATTTATTTATTTACCAATACAGCAAGATTTAAAAAAAAAAAAAAATTAGGACCAACTAAATACTTCACACAGTAGATTTTGTCGATTATGGAATAAGTAGGCCTAAATGAAGTTTAAATAGTAGGCTATTATATGTAAAATCCGTGTTTGTTTTGAAGTAGCTAGTCCAAAAATAGATATCTTGAAAAAGGGCCAAAGTGTTCGTTGTTAGAAAAAGAAAGAGAGTTGTGCATGACCCACCTGGCGTGCGGACGTGAAAGTAGCGGGTGGTTGGGGACTGGCGTGTGACCATAGCATCCCGAGTCTCTTTGCCACGACAACACGCGCTCCAACCAGTCTGCCCTGAAGAACTCGCCATACCCCAACAGTCCACAAAGGGCGCCTGGGGTATAAAGTTAAGGGGGGGGGGGGTAAGGTTGGTTTATGTGCTCCCCCTTCTCCCTCATGATTAGCCCCATTAGTTTTCAGATTTTAAGACATTTGGCCCAATAGTTTGGCAATTATAAGACCTTTCACCCCATTTTTTTTGGTCAATATTAAGACCTTTCGTGCCGTTTAGGTGTCAATTTTTTTCTTGCTGAGCGATAGCGAGCCTGTAACTTAGGAGGGACATTTTTCTACCACTAACCTGCTTCACCCTTATGTAAGCAATACGGATTTGTATCAGGCTTACTCCACTAGACAGGTTCCGACCAAGGCTGACGAGTCCCATCCACCTGGCCCTTATAATTATTTTCTTATTATTATTCTACCTGGGGCGTGTTCATAACTACTGAATGTCCATCAGAGTGTGTGAGGTGTATACTCTTGATACATTTTTGGGGAAAAAAAAAACATGTGGTAGTGCCATATGTCTTACTCAGTGAAGCAGACTTATCTTAGGATTCTGTTGATTACTTTTATGGAGTTTCAGACTTTATTAATTGAACATCTGGCAGATATTGACAAAGACAAAATTAGCAAAACATATATAACAACTGTAACATTATTTATGTGATAAACTGTAGTTGCATAAGATTAAAGACTTAGCCATATTGCCTATACTAATTAACTTCAAATTCCCCAACTAAATGTGGTTGTCACCTTGCTCCATGAAGAGATCCCTGCGACCCTCTGGGTAGCCAGCCTGGTCAATGATGACAGCCTCGGCCAGCACATGGGAACACAAATCATTTACCAGGTCTCCAATACTGTCTGAGAGAGAGAGAGATCATTAAATAATATACATATACTGCATGTGCAGCTCTGCATAAAGTGACAAGACAAATGGTTTCCCATATTTGTTTACCTTGATATATGTAGGACCATCATCATCATCATCATCATCCTCATCATCATCAGGAGCAGCAACCTGAATTAGTCCGCTGCAAGCTTTTATACTCGGACTGGTCAGACTGCTGGGTGGTAGGGTAGCATATATAGGCATATAGCCTACAGTAAGTGTAAGGCAATTCATACTGTAGCCTACATGCCTAAGAGTGACCCTACAAAAGGTCATTGTTAACCACCTATCAAGCCAACGAGAGGTGGCACATTAGTCGTGGAGCTGGAGGCTGCTGTAGTGCAGTTGGAAATGCTTATATTTGACTCTGCCACCAAGAGTGCTTTCTTTGGGTGATCAAAACTTACACAAACATGCATGTCTGACATGTACCGTATGCATGTATCTAATATATGCATCTATTGCCAGACACCGTAATCCCCGAGAGGGGTTGGACACGAATGAATCACCTTGATATGCTTTCATATACCTAGGCAGCTCTTGTATCTAAACCTTTTAGTATTGATTTTTTGTGGATATTCAACGCAAGTTCTTTTCCTGGTTGATTTTGTCACATATTTATCTGGGATTGTATTGAGACTGACAAAGAGCTAAGTGTATATTTTTATAAGCTTTATATACTTGTATATTGGCAAGCACACTGAAAGCAACAGGAACCTTAACTATCATTACACTCTAATCACAACCATATAGACCAACATAATCGCCATTCCCCTACCTGCTATACCACCATCCAAGCCACTCTCCTCCTGAGCTGCTCCGCCCACCTGCCCCACAGCCACACCCTCACCCTCAGACAGCCACCTCAGGGTCGTCTCACAGCCAGCCTGGAGAAGAAATAGGTGTAATTAACAGGTAGAAAGGGGTGCAGGTGCTTATCATAGCCATCTTAGAGCAACAGGATTTTGGATGGCCTTGATGGACTATTATATTATGTTGAATGGTCTCAATGGACCTTTGTGCTTTATTTTTACCTATTGATCACATAAACGCTCTAACCAAATTGTCCAAAAGTGTGAAAGCTCTTATTCCCATTCAACTGACCTGAACGCCGATGATGAGATAGAAGACCTGGTGCGTGAGGGAGTAACTGGAGTACCCCGGGGTGGTCATTAGCTGCCAACACCCTTGACTGATTTGACAACGGCCGCAAAGAGCCCGCGCCTCCTCCTCTGGCTCACACAGGCTACCCAGGACCTCACCCACACATTTGTCGGATTCTCTCTCTTGTATTTGTTCCTCGCCTGTAAGAGTCAAGACCCGTATAAAGTTTGCTCGTTATGTGTCTTTCAACTGTAATAATTCTCATTCAACTATTCTATAACCTGGGAAATGCGATAGGCCTCACAGAAAGCTCTCCTAGTGGGCTGTGATAAGCCTCACGGAAGCACGATTTTCAAAGGTATTAGAAAACTGCAGCAAAAGGCGGGAAACATATGAATACTGTACTGGGTGTCAGCTAAGACAAAATCTCGCTACCAAACATCGCAACACATTCACAACTCACCAATACTCCTCCCTCATTATCGTGGAGGAGGAGGGGAGGATGCGAACATGTTTACCTCCCTTCTCCCTCTCATTTTAAGTCCCAACTTGTTTCATTAGACATTTACGGCACGAAAGGTCTAAATATTGACAAAGTAATGGGGCAAAAAGTCTCAAAATCGCCAAACTAGTGAACGAACGTCTTAAAATCGCAAAACTAACGAGTATAAACATGAGGGAGAAGGGGGTCCAGAAAAAGAGAATTAATATCTCCCCCTTAACAAAGGGGGGAGTCAAAGCTAACAAGTCAAGTGTGTCTTCCAGTGTTGAGAATATAGAGAGGCGAGTTATATTAATTTAAGTGTGGGGAATAGTGGGGGTATGGTGCTTGCAGGTTATTTTGGAGATAGGTTTCCTCGTGGGGAATCATGGTTTAACCCCTTCAGCACCATGACGCAGTTTTAACTTTGATTCTGGCTAAAATTAGACGATTTTACACAGCTTAAGAAGTACCTGTATTATTATTAAGAGGGTTTATAGGGATCGTATTTACCCATTTGATTCGTAGAGGTAGATTATAACCTAAAGAAAATCGTCTAATGGTAACCAGAATATGATCAAAATTACGTCATGGTGGTGAAGGGGTTAAGAAGAAAAATAGATAGATGAGGGCTTTCACAGTCATCTTTAAATTGACCCAACGTTTCGACATAAGGATGTCTTCAGGATTTTATAGATCCACTGAAGATGACATATTATGCCTATGTCGAAACGTTTGACCAACAATAACAATGACTCTATTTGCGAGAGCCCTAGTCCCTTTTTACCGTTTATTTGTAAGTTATGTTTGTGGCAGATAGGCGGGGTGTGGTGGTTGTTGGTTATGATTTAGCAACATTCCAAGGTACTGGTATAGTTATGTAGTAGTTTAGTTGTGGTATATAGGGGGGTTGTGGGATATGTGAGCAGTATTCCAAGGTAGTAGTTTAGTTGTGGTATAGAAGTGGGTTGTGGTATATGATTTAGCAACATTCCAAGGTACTGGTAGTAATGTAGTAGTTTAGTTGTGGTATATAGGCAGGGTGTTGTGGTTGTGGGTTATGATTTAGCAACATTCCAAGGTACTGGTAGTTATGTAGTAGTTTAGTTGTGGTATATAGGCAGGGTGTTGTGGTTGTGGGTTATGATTTAGCAACATTCCAAGGTACTGGTAGTTATGTAGTAGTTTAGTTGTGGTATATAGGCAGGGTGTGGTGGTTGTGGGATATGATTTAGCAACATTCCAAGGTACTGGTAGTAATGTAGTAGTTTAGTTGTGGTATATAGGGGGGTTGTGGTGGTAGTGGGATATGCTTAGGCAGCTGCAGCGTCACCAGTATGCAAAGGGTAAATAAACGCGACTGTCCATACGAGGTGCCGTTGTAAAGGCTTATCCCTCAATACCTGACCTGACCTGACATGCTACTGACCTCTGAGAACCCTGGCGGTGGTGGAGGCGGTGTTGTTGATCTGACGGAGAGACTGACGAAGGGGCCTCAGCTTCACATCCCAGAACCCCGGCCTTACTAGCTCTCCCAACGCTGTGCATGGGAAGATAATAATGATGATAAAAATACTAATGATACTGCTACTGCTAATACTACTACTAATACTAATGATACTACTACTACTACTACTAAAAATAATAATAATACAAATACTAATAATAATAATAACATGAAAAACATATAATATTTAGGCTTTACTCATCCATTGCAGTAATCATAATCAGCTTTTACTCATCCATTGTAGTAATCATAATCAGCCTTTTCTCACTCTTACAGTAATCATAATCCGCCTTAACTGACCGTTGTAGTACTTAGGATCCGCTCGACTGACCCAAGCTATTCCCGCCTGACTAACACTGGCGGCCATTTTGCTCAGTTCTTCCATCTCGTCCACCACATCCTTCCACCACCACCACCAGGCTCCACCAACACTCCGCCCATCATCACCACCGCCGCGCACCTCTTCTAGGGCATGCTTCAGTTGTGCTGTTGGTAGAGGAGAAAGTTGGTCATAGTAGGCTACAGTAGTTAGTCTAAAAATAATGGCGGATGAATCCGCTACATCCCGATTTACACAATCTCACGGTGCAAGAGCCTCCACAGATGGTAGCGGAAATCTGACAGGTTCACTTTGTTCATTTTTTCTCTGTGAACAACTTTGGTCACTGCTCAGTGTTCAGTGATTTGGAGGCATCCGTTTTGGAGGAGTAGTGCATCAGAGGTTCTGGAGACGACAAATCTCACAGTACAAGAGGCACCACTGTCAATAGTGGAAATCTGACATGTTCACTGGGTTCATTTTGGCTCTGCGAATAACTTTGGTCTTCGTGTTCAATGTCGTGGAGACAGCTGTATAAGGGGAGGCTGAACCTTACACCCCCAAGTCAGCCTGTATAAGAGATTGTGTTTCTGGCATTATACCATCTTATTACCAATGGAAATACTAAGACTCGCTGAAAAAATTAGCTCTCTATGTGCGCGAGCGCAGCATTTCATTGCACTATTGTAAAATCATCTAGTCACTCAAAATTGTTCAAATTTCCCGCAATTTTTGCATGGCATATCCTACAAGCATCCCCTACACCATGCCGTTTAAAAAAAATCCTATTGAATAATAGAAGGTGCTGAAAAAAATATATTATATAATTATTTTTGGGTTACAGCTGATTTGACTCCAAAATGGTCAAAACTCGGATATTTTCGGCAAAACGGCAATTATTTAAACGGACAGGCGTTCCTATATACCCCTATGTATTGTATTTAGAAGGGAATGCATTTGAGCAATACATAAAAATATAGTGGCACTCGTAAGTGCCAAAAAATGATAGCAAACCACTGAAATTCATAGATTTTCATCAGTCAAAAACATTTTTGGGGCAGATAAAATAGTTAGTCCTCCTTAGCTTCCATTTTCTACCATAGCGTGCACATAGAAGATCGAGTTTTATGACTAACTAAACAAAATTTTCGTCAGGGGTAGGCTAGGCAGAATTTATAAGACAATTTCTTACCAAAATCCATGATATTGGGGCCTCCCCAAGGGGGTGCTAGGGATGTCATATGGGTGTTTATGCCCTCATATGATAATTTCTATTGCTTACAGAAGCCCTTTAGACTACAGACACATTTTTTTTTTTTTTTTTTAGTTTTTCGGGGGTCGAGGTCGAACCCCCGGCCCGGGGGGTTATGGATGCGATATGTTTTTTTGTTCCCTCCTATGCTATTCTCCTATGTTGAAAGAAGCATTATAGAACAAGAACAAAAACAAAAATCGAAATTTTGATTTCTGGGCTCAGCGGAGGGTTCAGCCTCCCCTTTTAAAGAGTAGTGCGTCAAATGTTACAGAGATATTAAAATTCAATTCAGCAAAACACAGCCCTCTTCCTAGTAGAATCGGGAAAAATTAGTTTTTTTTAGATTACGAGTTTTATTGATAATATATTATAGTTATAATTCACTATTAAGGCCTACCTAGCTCGTACTCCACTGTAGCCATGGAGTGCAATATATTGTTTTTCACTCCTGTTTGTGTTTCTGTCTGGTTTTCTGTGCGCATAATATCTAGAAAACGAATGAATGTTCTGCAATTCTTCTTAATATTTACAAAGGAACCCAGAAATATTGCCATGGTTTACAAATATCATATATATAACACAAACACGTCCAAGTTACTTGGTCAGCTTACATTATGCTACTTTGTTCTTATACAGGTGATGGTGAAGAGTGTTGACCATTGTCCAATATAAATGAAAACCGTAATAAATATACTTGCTGTTAATTTATGTCAGCTTGTCATTTGGCATCATGCATTAACAGTATTAATTTGTAATATGCCGGAGGCCTCTTTTAAACTGAATGCAATCATTTAATAGAAGCCAGAATAATATTAAAAGGACGTCGCTGGTGCTGTATGGGTTAATCTGCGTAGTAACTACTTCAACCAATTAGTATCTTCTAGCTCTGCTCTGTTTATAGATACTTTTAATTATTTGTATGATTCATTATATTCGCTACTAAATACTGAACTCGATTGTTTGGTTACATATAATTTGCTTGCACGAAATACCGTCTGTTGATCAATTCGTTTGGTCAATTTTGGCTCGTAAAGCTTTAATAAGTGAAACAAAGTACTGTATATGTTTTTGTCCTGGCATATATATTTGGTTAGTTGCAGTTTAATTTCCTACAAGCTTCAATTAAGTTGGATTGAAAACAAAATTTAAAGGGGAAAGAACCTCTCCCCATGTTTTAATCTAGATCCCGTAGAGTTTAATAGAAAAACAAAAAATCGAAAAGTGGAAAAGGAACGCCTCTTCCCTAATCAAGCCTATACTGCCAAGCCCCCCCCCCCCCATGTTTTAATCTGCGGTCCATAGAGAGTATACAACAGTCCGTGTGTGTTTCATTAGTGCCTCGTGATGACCAAGGGAGATTGCAGCAGTATATAATTATGTAGGGGAGATTTCCACTTGGGGGACTTTTTTCTTGACCCCTTTCTCCCTCATGTTTAGCCCCATTGCTTTTCTAATTTTAAGACGTTCGCCCCATTATTTTGACGATTTTAAGAACTTTCGACCCATTTCTGTCAATTTTAAGACCTTTCGTGCCATTTAGGTGTTGATTTTATCCTGGCGAGCGATAGCGAGCCTGTAATTTAAGAGGAACCGGCTTTCAGCCGGGAAATTTTTCTACCGAAAAATGTACAAATTTATCTTGAAAGGGGCTCAAGGGTGTGTAATCTTAAGCTTGATGGAGGTCTAGGGACCAAACTAAAAACCTCCCCTTAATGGGACGGTGGTTATTTTGGGAGTCTATATATTTATTTATTCATTTATTTTCTTTAGTTTCCTCCCTAGACCTCCATCAAACTTAAAAAAACATCCATTAGATCCCCCTTCTAGATTAAAGTGTAAATTTTTCGATAAAAAATTTACCGGCCGAAGGCCGGTTCCTACACAATTACAGGCTCGCTATCGCTCACCAGGAAAAAGGACGGCACCGGTATAGAAAGGGTTAAGCACGAGTGTTTCTAGACCAGATATGTTTGTCTGTCTGTCTACCTACCTACCTACCTACCTACCTACCTACCTCTCTCTCTCTCTCTCTGTCTACCTACCTACCTACCTCTCTCTCTCTGTCTACCTACCTCTCTCTCTCTCTCTGTCTGTCTACCTACCTTCCTACCTCTCTCTCTCTCTCTCTCTCTCTGTCTACCTACCTCTCTCTCTCTCTCTGTCTACCTACCTACCTACCTCTGTCTCTCTCTCTCTCTCTGTCTACCTACCTCTCTCTCTCTGTCTACCTACCTCTCTCTCTCTCTCTCTCTCTCTCTCTCTCTGTCTACCTACCTACCTACCTACCTCTCTCTCTCTCTCTCTCTTTTTACCTACCTCTCTCTCTCTCTCTTTCTACCTACCTCTCTCTCTCTCTCTGTCTACCTACCTCTCTCTCTCTCTCTGTCTACCTACCTACCTACCTACCTACCTCTCTCTCTCTCTGTCTACCTACCTCTCTCTCTCTCTCTGTCTACCTACCTACCTACTCTACCTTACTCTACTCTACCTTACCTCTACCTTACTCTACCTTACCTCTCTCTTAAGAATGTAAACAGAGAAACTGATCTGGGAGTAACAATATCGAGTAACCTAAAACCGAGTCAACAATGTTCAGAAGTTGTTAAGAAGGCAAACAAAATAATTGGCTTTATAGGCAGGTCATTTGAGCATAAATCCAAAGAAGTTATCCTAACCCTTTACAATTCCTTAGTCCGCCCTCTTCTGGAATACTGCGTTCAATCCTGGTGCCCTTATTACCAAAAAGATATAAACAAGCTAGAACGAGTTCAACGTAGAGTTACCAAAATGGTACCTAGCCTAAAGAACAAACCATACGAAGAGTGTCTTAGAGAATTAAATCTATTTCCTTTAACCCAGCGCAGATTAAGAGGCGACTTAATTTCAAGTGTTTCAAAATCATCAAAGGCATCGACAATATGAACTGTAGTAAGTACTTCACTATCGACCAATCTAATTACACGCGGGGAAACGGTTGCAAAATTATTGGTAAATCTTTTAACTCGCACGAATCTAAGAATTTCTTCTTCAATCGAGATCGAGTTGTCAACTTGTGGAATGGGCTTCCCCGAAACGTTATAGACTGCAGCACCGTTGATTCATTTAAATTCCGCCTAGACAAATATCTCGCATCAAACCCGCGACTGACTGCGTTTGTAAATGAATAACTTTATCCTCCCCTCAGTTACTAACCCATATGTCCCCTACTAACTTCCTAGTCCTGCCACGTTAGTGGCAGGGCAGTAGTTCCCTTTCCAATGTTCCCTTACCCACTCTAAACCACTTTTTGGACACTTGATCCTCAGTGTTTTGGAGGACAAGCAACCTAGAAGGGTCACTAGATCTGTTGTTGCTTGATTTCCTTTGTACTCCTTTGTACTCTCTCTCTGTCTACCTACCTCTCTCTCTCTCTCTGTCTACCTACCTCTCTCTCTCTCTCTGTCTACCTACCTCTCTCTCTCTCTCTCTGTCTACCTACCTACCTACCTCTCTCTCTCTCTCTCTCTGTCTACCTACCTCTCTCTCTCTCTCTGTCTACCTACCTCTCTCTCTCTCTCTGTCTACCTACCTACCTAACTACCTCTCTCTATCTCTCTCTCTCTCTCTCTCTCTCTCTCCACTACTACCTACCTCTCTCTCTCTCTCTCCACTACTACCTACCTACCTCTCTCTCTCTCTCTCTCCACTACTACCTACCTACCTCTCTCTCTCTCTCTCTCTGTCTACCTACCTACCTACCTCTCTCTCTCTCTGTCTACCTACCTACCTACCTCTCTCTCTCTCTGTCTACCTACCTCTCTCTCTCTATGTCTACCTACCTCTCTCTCTCTCTGTCTACCTACCTACCTACCTCTCTCTCTCTCTCTGTCTACCTACCTCTCTCTCTCTCTGTCTACCTACCTACCTCTCTCTCTGTCTACCTATCTCTCTCTCTCTCTGTCTACCTACCTACCTACCTCTCTCTCTCTCTCTGTCTACCTACCTACCTACCTACCTCTCTCTCTCTCTCTCTCTGTCTACCTACCTACCTACCTCTCTCTCTCTCTGTCTACCTACCTACCTACCTCTCTCTCTCTCTCTCTCTCTCTCTGTCTACCTACCTACCTACCTACCTCTCTCTCTCTCTGTCTACCTACCTACCTACCTCTCTCTCTCTCTCTGTCTACCTACCTACCTACCTCTCTCTCTCTCTGTCTACCTACCTACCTACCTCTCTCTCTGTCTACCTACCTCTCTCTCTCTCTGTCTACCTACCTACCTACCTCTCTCTCTCTGTCTACCTACCTACCTACCTCTCTCTCTCTGTCTACCTACCTACCTACCTACCTCTCTCTCTGTCTACCTACCTACCTACCTCTCTCTCTCTCTCTGTCTACCTACCTCTCTCTCTCTCTGTCTACCTACCTACCTACCTCTCTCTCTCTCTGTCTACCTACCTACCTACCTCTCTCTCTCTGTCTACCTACCTACCTACCTCTCTCTCTGTCTACCTACCTACCTACCTACCTCTCTCTCTCTCTGTCTACCTACCTCTCTCTCTCTCTGTCTACCTACCTACCTACCTACCTCTCTCTCTCTCTCTCTACCTACCTCTCTCTCTGTCTACCTACCTCTCTCTCTCTCTCTCTCTATCTGTCTACCTACCTACCTACCTCTCTCTCTCTCTCTCTCTACCTACCTACCTCTCTCTCTCTCTGTCTACCTACCTACCTACCTACCTCTCTCTCTCTCTCTCTACCTACCTCTCTCTCTCTCTGTCTATCTGTCTACCTACCTACCTACCTACCTCTCTCTCTCTCTTTCTCTGTCTATCTGTCTACCTACCTACCTCTCTCTCTCTCTCTCTCTCTCCGTCTACCTACCTATCTACCTACCTACCTCTCTCTCTCTATCTGTCTACCTACCTACCTACCTCTCTCTCTCTCTCTCTGTCTACCTACCTACCTACCTACCTCTCTCTCTCTATCTGTCTGTCTACCTACCTACCTCTCTCTCTCTCTCTCTGTCTACCTACCTACCTACCTACCTACCTCTCTCTCTCTCTCTACCTACCTACCTCTCTCTCTCTATCTGTCTACCTACCTACCTACCTCTCTCTCTTTATCTGTCTACCTACCTACCTCTCTCTCTCTCTCTCTGTCTACCTACCTACCTCTCTCTCTCTATCTGTCTGTCTACCTACCTACCTCTCTCTCTCTCTCTACCTACCTACCTACCTACCTCTCTCTCTCTATCTGTCTACCTACCTACCTACCTCTCTCTCTCTTATCTCTCTGTCTACCTTACCTACCTACCTACCTACCTACCTCTCTCTCTCTCTATCTCTATCTGTCTACCTACCTACCTACCTCTCTCTCTCTCTCTCTGTCTACCTACCTCTCTCTCTCTATCTGTCTGTCTACCTACCTACCCCTCTCTCTCTCTCTACCTACCTACCTACCTCTCTCTCTCTATCTATATGTCTACCTACCTACCTCTCTCTCTCTCTATCTGTCTACCTACCTCTCTCTCTCTCTATCTGTCTACCTACCTACCTACCTATCTCTCTCTCTCTCTGTCTACCTACCTACCTACCTACCTACCTCTCTCTCTATCTGTCTACCTACCTACCTACCTCTCTCTCTCTCTCTGTCTACCTACCTACCTCTCTCTCTCTCTCTCTATCTGTCTACCTACCTACCTCTCTCTCTCTCTATCTGTCTACCTACCTACCTCTCTCTCTCTCTATCTGTCTACCTACCTACCTACCTCTCTCTCTCTCTCTATCTGTCTACCTACCTACCTCTCTCTCTCTCTATCTGTCTACCTACCTACCTACCTACCTACCTCCCTCTCTCTCTCTCTCTTTATCTGTCTACCTACCTACCCACCTCTCTCTCTCTCTATCTACCTACCTACCTACCTACCTACCTCTCTCTCTCTCTATCTATCTATTTATCTCTCTCTATCTACCTATACGTATCTATCTATCTATCAACCAAACATAGAGATAATTATATTGTCCGTGCCAGATCTTATATTGGCGCGCGCTGTTTGTCACGAGGCACACGTACGTCCAGTTGTCATAATATATACTGTCGACAAATTAAATTGGCTGTTAAGGGAGGGTACAGGGTTTTTCTGGAACCCCTTCTCCCTCGTGTTTAGTTCCATTAGTTTTGAGACGTTCGGCCCATTACTTTGGCGATTGTAACACCTTTCGCTCCATTTCTTTGCCAATTTAAAGATCTTTCGTGCCTTTACATAAGAACATAAGAAAATGGGAGTCTGCAGAAAGCCGATTGGCCTACACAAGGCAGATCCCTGTCACACCCAACCCTTTAGGTGTCGATCTTTTCCTGGCGAGCGATAGCGAGCCAGTAATATTAGGAGAAAACGGCCTTCGGCCGGGACATTTTTCTACCGAAAAATGTAAAATATTATCGTGATGGGGGGTATAGGGGATGTTATTATATGCTTGATGGAGGTCTAGCGAGGAAACTAAATAATAAATGAATGAATAAATAAATATACCAAACAATAACCACTACCCCGGGGAGGTCTCCACTCGAGGGATTTTTTTCTTGACCCCTTTCTCCCTCATCTTTAGCCCCATTGCTTTTGATATTATAAAACGTTTGCCCCATTAGTTTAGCAATTTTAAGAACTTTCACCCCATATTAAGACCTTTCGTGCAATTCAGGTGTCTATTTTATCCTGGCGAGCGATAGCGAGCCTGTAATTTAAGAGGAACCGGCTTTCAGCCGGGACATTTTTCTACCGAAAAATGTACAAATTTATCTTGAAAGGGGCTCAAGGGGGTGTAATTTTAAGCTTGAAGGAGGTCTAGGGACCAAACTAAAAACCTCCCCTTAAGGCGATGTTACACCACCGATTTGTCTGGAAATTTTCAATGAGTTTTTTTTTTTTTTTTTTTTTCGCAATAGGCCTACTTCGTTTTTTTCGTTTTTGTTTTCTTGTCTTTTTTTTTTTTTTTTAAATTAGTGACAATAAACAAAAAGAACATCATATGAACCGGTTTATTATAATTCGTTCTTGTCACAATATGTCGGACTAAGATTATTAATGGTACTGGAACAGTATTGTAAGGTAAATTAGATAATAAACAATCCTGCTCTTATTTTAACCCTAGGATGAATAGCGTACTGACTCTCTGTATATCCTGGGTTTCGGTATACAGCTGTTTATGTCCATCAGTAATAACCATCTGTGCCATAGTGTATTATATCATCCCCATTAAAAGCCAATCATCGTGAGTCCTAATGAGGTAGGGGTATTAGAGAACCTAACTTTGGTTTTAAGGGGGGATATGTTTCATTTTTTTGGGTAGAGTTTTGCATATAATTGTGATTCTTTTTGTATATAATTTTTGTATATAATTATGATTCTTTTAGTTTCCTCCCTAGACCTACATCAAGCTTTACAAAACACCCCCTAGACCCCCTTTCAAGATATATTTGTACATTTTTTGGTAGAAAAATGTGCCGGCCGAAGGCCGGTTTCTCCTAAAATTACAGGCTCGCTATCGCTCGCCAGGAAAAAATCGACACCTAAATGACACGAAAGGTCTTAATATTGGCAAAGAAATGGGGCAAAAGGTCTATAAATCACCAAACTAAAGCCGGTATCACACGAGCGCTTTTTCACTCAACATTTATCCTTAACATTGGTCTGGCAGCTTATGAGATCAACATTTAGATTATTTCAGTTTCCTAAATTCATCTACCATCAGCCTAGTTTCCGATACCAGGACAAAATCTCCAGAAATGTTGCCAGAAAAATTTTGATCATCGAATGTTGACTATAAAAGCTCTCGTGTGATACCGGCTTAATGGGGCGAATGTCTTGTAATCTCATAACTAATAGGGCTAAACATGAGGGAGAAGGAGGACTCGAAAAACCAACAGCCTCCCCTTAACCCGGGAGCTGCGGGGAGACTCTTAAGAGTTCCCCCGGCGCACTGCGGGGAGACTCTTAAGAGTCAGAGAAAAAAAAAATCAACTTTTGACATCGAAAAAAAAAAAAAAAAAAAAAATTTATTTTGTTATTTTTTTATTTTTTTTTGGCCCCTGGGCCATGCAAAATCTCAGTCCTCTACCTCCCCTCCTTCCCCACTTTCCTCCTCTCCTTCAGTTATTTTCCCTGTTATTCCCTTATTCTGAGGTATATTTTCGTGCTAACATTAGAAATCCGTTTGGAGGGTGTGGTCATCACTGATAGCAAGCGAGTGCAAGAGAGAGAGAGAGAGTATCGATCGACTGTGTCTCAGTGGCCTTGGGGGAAATTGGCGGGAAAGCAGATTGCCTCACCCATACATTATACAACTCGCGGGCTATATCTCCGATTTTGACCATCCAAACGCTGTTTTCACGTTTGGCACAATGAATATTTTAGTGACGGAAACACCTCAAATACGTCAGCACAGGGGGACGTTTCCAATTACCCCCATGCGCACTTCAGAGGTTAAATATACACAGGTAATGAGCCAGGTTGATAGCGAACTATTGATTGTGACTGTACCTGTTCCCGTAAGCTTCCGAACACCCCTTCCTTACCTTCAGCGATCCGGGTACAAAATACGGCGTCCAAGTTCATCTTAGTTTTCTCGCTAGACCTCCATCAAGCTTAGAAAAACACCCCCTAGACCCTCCTTCAAGATAAATTTTTAAATTTTTCGGTAGAAAAATGTTTCTGCCGAAGGCCGGTTCATCTTAAAATTACAGGCTCGCTATCGCTCGCCAGGAAATAATCGCCACCTAAATGGCACGAAAGGTGTTAAAATCGCCAAACTAATGGGCCGAACGTCTTATAATCTCAAAACAAATAGAGCTTAACACGAGGGAGAAAGGGGACCAGAAAAAGACCCATCTCCCCTTAACTGTACCTGTTCCCGTAAGCTTCTGATCACTCTTACCTTCAGCGATCCGGGTACCAAATACGGCATCCAAGTTCATCTGGGAGATGTGGTTGTTGAAGAAAACCAGCACCCCCCGGCAGGCTACCAACACCCTCTTCAGAACCGCTAGTGTAGGTGGTGGTGGTGGATGGGCGGGATTACTTTGAGTCAAGGCCCTGAGGAGTGTCGGAGACCCTATGCTTCCTTTCCCGGGGTTATGTTCTGTGGGGGAAGGGAAGAGTGAACCCCTTCCCTGGTTTAATACTACGGCCCTTAGGTTCCTTGTGTTTAGAAAATTTGAATTTGTTGATGGATTTTCATCAGAGTAATATTGCACTATATGATCTTCAACAAACAGGGGTAGGTCTCTAGTGTTCCTTCTGGGGTTAGGGAGATGATGGGAACGGAATGAATCTGACGAAGGCGGTGTCTTGGCCTCGTCCAAATAGTGATGGAAAATTTCATTATCCTCACCCTTAGAGAAGCCATACAGGGTCTCCACAGCACTAGGCATGGAACGTCGGGTTACTGAAGCAGAGCCAGAAGGGTCATAGAGCTTTCCTGCAGCACTAGGAATTGAACTTCGTGCTGCTGAAGAAGAAGCGCCGGATAGATTTCCCACATCACCGCGAGCAGAACGACGGACTGCTGAAGAAGATGGACCATGCAGGTTACCCACGGCACGAGGAGTAAGATGTTTGGCTGTTGAAGAAGAGGTCGATGATGCTTCAGGATTTCGGTGAGCAGACTCCTTCCCTTCCAGTCGCTGTGCTTCAGGCAAGTTATTAACGACACGAGGGAATAGCAACTCATGGCGAAGTGCTGAGTGAGATAAGATCATGGGCAGATCCACAGGCGAGTTTGAGGATTCTAGATCATCGTGGGGGCCCTTGGAAATCGCAGGTGTTACTAGAATCGTGCCCCAAAAGCTTAACAAAAGCAAGACTTTAGAAGCAAACAAAGCCATATTTCCTGAAGCACTTTTAAAGTACACTGTATGTTTATATCAGTACCAGAAATTATAATTATTTTCTATAACCATTGATTCACCGTTGAAGTTCGTGCAGATAGGGGACTGTAAGGTAATAATATGGGTTCATGTTAATGCTGGCAGAAATATAAGTGTGAAAGTTTGAATTAGAGTAAATGAATTGTAAATATATGGACGTTAATATATTGAGATGTAGAATGAACATGGATGCTCCTGAAATAAAATAAATAATCACAAACATGAATGAGAAAGCTTCAGTGTAGGCTACAAAATAGGTGTTGAAACAAAATTATGAGGGACCTTGTGTTTGCATCAGATAACTTAATTGTTCATTGAAGCTTCTCTAAAATAATTTAAGAGGGTGAGTGAGATTAATTCATTGTACGTCGAGTAATATTTTGATCGTGTTTGGTTAGCATATTTATTTTAATTATTTATTCAATATTGATGAAAATATTTGAGTTTAATCGAGACCTTAACCCTTTCAAGATGCGAGGACGCATTTCTGTCTTTTATTATAGCTAGTACTAGAGCAACTAGACGATTGTATTCAGTTTAGGGAGAAATTGTGGAAGTCAGAGAGTTAATTGAGAAAGATTTTACCCATTGATTTCTAAAGGGCCTTCCATACCTGAATAATATCATCTAATGGTAGCCAATATTTAGTGAAAAAGCGCCCTCGAAGACTGAAAGTGTTATATATAAGTCCCAAGACGTTCATGGATTGTGAGTATGAGTGGTGTTTTACATTCATGGATTGTGAGTATGAGTGGTGTTTTACGTTCATGGATTGTGAGTATGAGTGGTGTTTTACATTCATGGATTGTGAGTATGAGTGGTGTTTTACGTTCATGGATTGTGAGTATGAGTGGTGTTTTACGTTCATGGATTGTGAGTATGAGTGGTGTTTTACGTTCATGGATTGTGAGTATGAGTGGTGTTTTACGTTCATGGATTGTGAGTATGAGTGGTGTTTTACGTTCATGGATTGTGAGTATGAGTGGTGTTTTTAAAAGCTTGATGGAGGTCTAGCGAGGAAACTCAAATTAAATTAATACATAAACATATGGACCAAAAAAGAAGCACTATACCCCGTTAAGACCATTCAGTACCAGGGACGTTCTTTTCATCATATTCTGGCAACTATTAGACGATTTTATTCAGCTTAGGGAGGACGTCTAGCAATAATAAGACTTCAAACTATCTCAACCAACCCTTTTAAGTACGACAGCTCCTTCCTAGGCTGCATAATGTCTATATGTAGCCAGAACAAAATATATAACAGACGTCGCTGGTACTCAAAGGGTTAAGACTGTGAGTAAGAAGTGTTAGTGAGATCATTAATGTATGTAGGTGCATGTGAGTGAGGATGCATCAGAGTAAAATGTGTGCCAAGAAGTATGAGTATGTGAGTGAGTGAGTGGGTGTGAACGTATGAGTGAAGATATTAGTGAGTTAGAAAAGGTGAGTGTGTGAGTTAGACGAATCCACCACCACCACTACCTCCTCGTCCTGATCCCTTCTCTATACTGTACTGGCATACTCTCAAATCCCCCTCTCTCTCTCTCTCTCTCTGTCTTGGCCTGTGTAATGCATGCGGGGTACATAACACATTTATTATACAGTAATATACTGTATAATAAATGTGTTATGTACCCCTGTGGCCTGTGTAATGCAATGGGTTACATAACACATTTATTATACAGTATATAATATATACTGTATAATAAATGTGTCATGTACCCCATTGCATTACACAGGCCAAGACAGAGAGAGCGTGTGTGTGTGTGTGTGTGCGCCCCCCCCCCCCCCCCAACCCACCCACCCTTTCCCCCTCTCTTTCCCTGGCTTATATCCATTCGGCCCCATTCAGCCAACTTTTTGAAGACATATATATCCCCATCCAGCGAGCCAGCATTGTATGGAGAAATCCGGCATGCGAGCATGTGAAACACGCTATATGGACGTACTACCACACCCACTAAATGTCCGCCTTGGCTGGGATCGAACCCATGTCAAGCAGATTCACACGTGAGCGTGCTCTCCACTCAACCGCCGCTAGTGGTTTAGTTTTATGATTTTTTGGTTGGCGGCCATGTTGGATTTTGCCAATATGGCCGCCCCACTGTCAAAAATGGATAAAATATGGCATGGGCAGGAACTGGGCCAAATTTGGTGATTTTGGAAGAATCTGAACCATAATATCCCTAACACCGCTGACTATTAGGCCTACAACTTTTGCAGAATGGAGAAAAATAAATCGGGTAGAATTAACGTTATATATATATATATATATATATATATATATATATATACAGTATATATATATATATATATATATATATATATATATATATATAATTTATATGATAGTGATATTGTAATTTATATTCGTTTTACATAATATATAAGTTAATGAAACTGGATTATTTTATTATTCATATATTTTGTAATTTACCATTTTAACACCGGTAAAAAGTTACCATCACATTCGGCTAGAAGTTAACCATTTCATTCATTCACATGCAGATGTCCCATCTCAGTTCCTGTACGGTTTTCTTTGCCGATGTTCACAGATACGTGTTTCTCCATTCTCATTGGGTTTTCTACATTCACAATCGGTTTCCTACATTCACATTCGATTTTCTACATTCCCATTCACCACAATCGGTTTTCTACATTCACATTCATATTCGTTTCACTACATTCACATTCGTTTCTCTACATTCACATTCACATTTATTTCTCTACATTCACATTCGTTTCTCTACATTCACATTCGTTTCTCTACATTCACATTCGTTTCTTTACATTCACATTCGTTTCTCTACATTCACATTCACTTTCACTTTCGTTTCTCTACATTCACATTCACATTCGTTTCTCTATACCCAGAACACACAACCACATGGCCTCCCTCTACAACGACGACACCACCAGTCTTATGCAAGTTAGGCATCAACGTTACATCAACCGTGTGCCTCGATAGACGTATACAATCTAATTAAATAGTGAAGAGTATACACAGGTGCTAATAAAATGCTTAAAACCAGTATTAACCTCCCTTCCTTGCGAGGACAGAGTCCACCTGGCCAGGCTGAGATGCGGACACCATCCAGCTCTCCTGAGCTATCAGATTAAGAGACTATGGATGACTCCGTCGTCGACACCTGCCTGGGATGTAACACAGCACCCCATACCATTAAACACATCATAGAAGACTGCATTTCACACAACCACATACGCCAACAACACAATCTATAGTATACACTCAATGAGAGCTCTGTGGGAAAGCCCGATCATGGCCATAGCCTTCCTCAGGGACTCGGGGCTGTTAGGCCAGGCGCAGCTTTGGGAACAACAACAACAACAACCAGTATCAACGTACCATAAGAACTCATATGATGATGAACTAAACAGGCCAGAAATAGCAGAAAAGCCTCGCACGTCCTATGCAAATGTCTCTCAGAACCTGCCCGAATCCAATACCAAAGTAATATCCATGTGTGCACTACCCAGAGTAAGATACTGAGGAAAAGAAAAGACACCCCTCAAAAGCAGAAGAAAATGAGAAAGAAGAATGCGCAAATCAACAACGGGAAGTCGGGAACACAAGTCATCTCCCCTCGATTTCTCCACTTTCTCTTCACACGTATTTCACTCTCTCTATGTCTCTTGGAATGCAGCCGTCCCTGCTCTGCTCCGCTCCACTACCCTTTCTGCTTATCGCTCTTCCTCCTCTCCCCTCCCATGGGCGCGGTCTCCATGCCGTGCCCTAGATAATTCATTATCACGACTCCGCCTGGGTCACTCCACCCTCAACGGCCATCTTTTCTGGATCAACCTGGCCCTTAGCCCCTCCTGCCACTGGTGCCACTCTGTGGACAAAACCATCCTCCACGTTTTCCTCAGCTGTTTCCGTTACTACTCAGCCAGGACCTCTCTCATATCTGCTCTCACAGCTCTTGGCGTCAGCGACTTCTCCCTCCCCATGCTGCTAGCTGGTGTTAGGGTACCGGAGACTACTAAATCCAAGGTCCTCCTGCTTACGAAGAAGTTCCTGAGGTTGGCGGGGCGTGTACGTCAACTGCGGGGCATGGGTGCCCTCCCCTGACGTCTACGGTGTCCACATCCTCCCTGTGAAACCTATCCACCCTGAGGTCGATTCCACCCGGGTAGGGTGACATAAGTTTCAGTGCTTCACAGCTTTACTTACTCGTACGCTACATCCTCAACAAGAAGAAGAAGAAGAAATGAATCAACAGCAAGGGGAGCCACATCCTTATAGCCTCCTCATCTCTCATGCCCCCGTCTTGCGTCATGCTCCCTCCTGGCCTCTCCGCTCCCGTTCCCCTTTCCTCGTCCGTGCCCTCCTGTCCTCATCCTCCCTCTCCTTGCCCCTTCCGCCCCCTTCCCCTACCCCCTCCGTCTCCCCTTTCCCACCCTGGTCCGACCTCTCCTCTATGTTCCACCTTGCTCTTCATGTTCCCTTCGTCAAAATTCAGGATGGCTCCCGTGCCCCCTCCCTTTTCCTCGACCTTGTCTCCCTCCGCTATAGTACTCACTTCCCTATTTACACGGATGGCTCCCACACCTCCTCCCCCCTGTCCTCTACTGCCGCCATTTATGTTGAGCACCTTTCCCTTTGTCGGGCTTGGCGGCTGTCCGGTTTCCACTCAGTTCTTGCTTCAGAATTATATGCCATCCTTCAGGCTTTACTTTTCATTTGTGATTTCCTCCCCCCACAGTCAATAGTAGTTTTCTCAGATTCACTATCCTCCCTTGCCCTCCTCAGCTCCCAGCACCCGGTGTCTCGATCATCGCTACCTTGTCTTTCAGGCCCATTCTCTCCTTTGCTCCCTTGGGCAGTCCGGTTTTTCCCTCCATTTTCAGTGGGTTTCCTCCCATGTTGGTATCCGGGGTAACGTCATTGTAGATGCTGCGGCTTCCCTTGCCCACTCCTCCCCTGCCCTTGAACCCCTCCCTCTCCCGCCCTCCTCAGTTGCCAGACTAGCTTTTGCCCAATGCCGGACGCTCTGGGATGCCTCCCTCAAAGGTGAGCTCTCCCGCACCGCCCTTGGTCAGTACAGGCTAGATTCTTCCCCTCACCCGTGGTCCCGCTCCCCCCTCCGCCCCCTTGACACTGCCCTGGTCCGTCTCCGCATAGGCCATGTTGGACTGGCCTCTCACCTCTTCCGTCTGCGACTGGTGCCTGACCCTTTCTGCCCGTGGTGCCGGACGGTGGATGAAACGGTAGAGCACTTCCTGCTTCACTGCCCTCGCTTCTATTTCCATAGGACCCTCCTCCGCTGCAGCCTCCGCTCCCTGGGGTCTCCAACTTTACCCTCCCCATCCTGTTGGGGGGCGGTGGACTGGACCCGGCCTTCCGTGTCCGGGTGCTCCAGCACACCAAAGTCTTCCTGCGGCGTTCGGGTCGTCTCGGCCGCCTGTGATTGCGTACCTGTGATGGTCTCCGGCAGGGTTAATTGGGCCTGCCCACACAGCCCTATAATCAACAAACAAGAAGAAGACCTCCCTACTGCCAACCTAGAAATTGGCGGACTGGGAGCCAAAGCATCACATTTTTCGGTCAATAGCCTATAGGCTAAAGTTTAGCCTAGGCCTATGTACAGTAATTAAATTGCTAAACAAAAAATCTGATTTGTTTTATCTAGTTTGGAGTTGTGTAAGGATGTTTTGATGTGTGATAATAGTAGGAAATGCATATTTACCCATTAGGCTAAACAACAATCTAAAAACACGCCCCTCCCCCCACTAGCGAAAAATAGGCTAACTGTATTTGGCCATAGGGTCAATATTTACGAGTCACACCACAGCTGGGATCTCATTTTTAACGGTAGTTTTGGGTTCCTACCATTCTATGCTTCATTGCTATATACTTTTTATCCACCGGAATTTTTTTTTTTTTCTTGGCTTTTTTTTTTTTTTTTTTTTTTTTTTTTTTTTTTAGCATTAACCTAACCAAAAAACCTAACCTAACCTAACCTAATAGCCCCCAAATACATGTAGGTTAGGTTAGGTTAGGTTTTTAGGTTAGGTTAATGCTAAAAAAATAAAAAAAAATAGGCCTAGGCCTAGGCCTAAAAATAAAAATAAAAAAACAAGAAAAAATAATATTTTCCGGTGGATAAAAAGTATATAGTAATGAAACATAGAATGATAGGAACCCAAAACTACCATTAGAAATGAGATTCCAGCTGTGGTGTGACTCGTAAATATTGACCGGCCAGGGCCTAACCTTTTGCCGTGGGATACAAAATATGTTGAGGGGGGGCAAGGCTGCAAGGCTGCAAGCCTTGGACCCCCCAGGACTCATTGAAATTCTCGTATATTTAAACAGTAGGGGGTAAAAACCTAATTTTCCCCAACGCGAGTCACCTAGGCTAGGCTACACTCAGGGCGGATGTAAACAAAGCCACCTGCCTCTTGCGATGTAGAAGATTTTTCGTTTTTTTCAGGGAAAAAAAAAATTTGGTAGCATTCAAGGAGACTACTGCAGGACTAATTCTTCTTCTTCTTACCTCTGACCGCAGTGACCGGGTATAGCCTAGGCTATCCTAGTGTTTACTAGCCTAGCCTATAGGCTACCCCTATGAAAGAACATTAGCCTAACCTAACAACCTTACATAACCTATCCAGTATTATAGGTGGGGGCTGCCGCCCCCACACCCCCGCTGGTATGGTATTAAAATAATAAAAGATTGACAGTCGCCGAAAAAAAAGGGGATGGATGTAGTGATCGGGCGTACGGTCGTCATGTTGTGCGCTCACAGTTATGTTCCCGTCTATTTCGACGCTATATTTTCTGCAATTTGCCCCCTGTCTTTACTACGTGAATACTAGGTTAGGTTGTTTGGTTAGGCTAATGTATTTTGATATCCAAAGGCAGTCAAAATAGACGGGAACATGATGGGAAAGGTCCAACGCCACTACGCGTAGTGTAAACAAGGCTGGCGGTACGCCCGCACTTAACATTCTTGCCTTAACTTTTTCACAGTAATTATAATTACATTTGCACCGCTACTGACCGATATAGAAATGAAGTATGGTATATGACGAATGTATAGCCTAGAAGCTATATAAATTGATGAGTGTCCTGTGAAACCGGATCTAGAATAATAGGCCTACCCATTTTTCCTTTGCCCCTCAACTTTCCCTTCATAATTGCTGAGGCTTGAGGGGCACAGGGCTTTGGTTTCCCGGGCGTGTCCGCACCCTCCTCAGCTCCTCGGGAAAAAATAACCGAAACTACCACTAATTTTCCCATGGCTTTAGTTAGGCCTATTGGTTTTACGTAGTTTTCATCATTACAGGGGTAGAATGTAGAGTTCGGGCGTACCGCCAGCCTTGTGTACACTACGCGGACCGGCGTCGGGACGCTTGCCTTCATGTTCCCGTCTATTTTGACTGCCTTTGCATAAAATAATATGTTTAGGGACCCCCCCATGACATATTGTCATCATCACATATATTGCCAGCAGGGGTCAATAACTGAAAAAATAGCTGTCAAAATAGACGCGAACTTAACCACGGCGATCGACAAATGTAAATATGGCGGTGGGAGGGGGGGTCGGACGTTTGCAATCATGTTCCAGTCTATTTTGAATGCCATTGGATACAATATGTTGAAGGGGGTGCTTGTCCCCCCTCCCACCCATGACATATTGTCATCATCATATACAGTATATTGCCAGCAGGGGGCAAATAACCGAAAAAATCGCTGTCAAAATAGACGCGAAGTTATCCGCGGCGATCGCCCCATGTAAACAATGACGACCGTATGCCCGGAATCTACATCCATCTCCATTATAGTCCCCCTATATAAGGGTAAAGGAGAAAGAGGAGTGTGTGGTAACCACCGAGGAATATGTCTTCTAAGCGTAGTAGGGAAGGTGTACAGTAGGGTAGTGATTGAGAGAGAGAGTGAGAATGGAGAAATGGATAGGTGACGAGCAGGGCGGTTTTAGGAAGGGAAGAGGATGTGTAGATCAAATTTTTACCCTGAATTGTGGAGAAATATCTGGAGAAGCAACAAAAGGTGTATGTTGCCTTCATGGACTTGGAGAAGACCTATTGACAGACTGGATAGAGAAGGTATGTGGAATGTGGAAAGTATTTAGAATATACGGAATAGATGGAAAGTTGCTGAAAGCAGTGAAGAGCATGTATGAGGGTGCAAAGGCAGCAGTACGTGTGGAGAAAGAGCAGAGCGAGTTCTTTGACCTGAATGTTGGATTGAAACAGGGGTCTGTGATGTCCCCGTGGTTGTTTACTGTATATATGGATGGAGTCATACAAGGAAGAGCAGTGGATGTTGGTGTATCGCTGATAAGGGAGGGAAATGAGTGGAAGCTACCTGTACTGCTGTTTGCTGATGATACAGTTCTGATGAGCGATAATGAATGGGAGTTACAGGGTCTAGTAAATGTGTTTGGAACAGTGTGCGAAAAACGGAATCTGAAGGTGAATGCAGGGAAGAGCAAGGTTATGGTCTTCGAAAAGGGTGAAGCCACAGAGTGTGCGGTGAAGTTGAATGGTCAGGCTATGGAGATTATCAGCTAATTTAAATATCTGGGCAGTGTGTTGAGTAAAGATGGGACTATGGATGAAGAAATTTGGGAGAGGGTGCAACAGGGGAAGAGGGTTGTAGGAACGCTGAAAGCAGTAACAAGAAATAGGGTGGTCAGTATGGAAGTGAAGAAGTCCTTGCATGACAGTGTGGTAATCCCGACACTGACTTACGGAAGCGAAGCATGGACGTTGGAGAAGAGACTCAGACCAAGAGTGAGAGGGGTGGAAATGAGTTACCGGTACTTGAAAAGTGCGTGCAGAGTTACATGGAGGGATAGACAGACGCATGAGGAAGTAAGAAGGAGGTGTGGTGTGGAGGCAGGTGTGCTGGAAAGTGTGAAAAGGAACACCTTGAGATGGTTCGGCCATATGGAACGTATGGGAAGCAAGAGAATGACTAAGAGGGTGTACGAGAGCGAGGTGGAAGGACAGAGAGGGAGAGGTAAACCGAAAGAGAGGTGGAAGGATGGAGTGAGGAAGTATATGGATGAAGGCGGTGCTGGTTGGGAGGAGGGGCGTCGACTGACTGTGGACAGAGGTGCATGGGGGTAGTTCGTTCGTGTCCACCACTTCGGGGATCACGGCGTCAGGCAATAGATAGATACGGTAGATAGAATCTAACAAAACCTTTGATTTTGTCTTGCATTATCGGTACGGTACCGCAGACAGAACTCTGTTAGTCCGTTTATCAGTTTTCAAGCTTGTTCTTACTCCATGAATGCTACAAAGATATTCTAATTGTTAAATTCAATCAACCTTTCACGATGATATTCGCAAGTTCGCAGTCATGACCGTTACACGTCTAATTGGACCTTTTTATCCCACGGCCAGCGTTATTTGTCCCCTACTGCGCTACTGGCAAGTGACAATATATGTTATGTAGACAATACGTCCTAGGTAGGTGAGGGCCTGAACCCAAAAGCAGTCAAATTAGAAGCGAACGTATTGTTCGTGCGAATCGCCGTGAAAGGTTGCTTGAATAATACCCTCCTAATAGCCTATTTGGTAGGCCTATAGTTTCATATTAAAGCATAGTATTGTAATTTCATAAAATAAGAAAAAACTTCCATCATTGTCATTAAAATTTACAGCAAGAATGTAGTTACCGGGTGTACCGCCCGCCTTGTTTACCCTACGTGTACGCTCGCGATCATGTTCCCGTCTATTTTGAGTTTTGACTGCCGTGGGATACAATAATAGGTTGTCACCTCGCCCATGACTTTTTGTCATCATCATATATTATATTGCCAGCAGGGGGCAAATAACAGACAAAATAGACGGGAACTTAACCGCGAGCGATCAACCAATGTAAACAATGATGACCGTCGGACCATACACTCGGATACTACTGTAAATCCTTCCCAAATTTTCTTTTGACACTGTTGTGCCATAAATTATGGTACTGGTACCAGTATGGCTGATTAGACCTATGCTAATCTCAAGTACCGGTATATATATATATATGTGCTAGAAGTGCAATGACGTATGCCTCAGAAACATGGGCCGTTAAAGTAGAGGATGTCAACAGAATGGAGCGTAATGAGATGAGAATGGTGAGATGGATGTGTGGGGCCAGGCTACAGGATAGAATAACAAATGTTGAGCTGAGGAGACGTTTAGGTATAAAGAGTATTAGCGAGGTGATGCGTACAAGTAGATGGTATGGACATGTGGAGAGAAATGGATCAACAAAATTGGGTGAAAAAATGCAGGTCTGTGATTGTGGAGGGAGCTGCACCAAGGGGTGGACCGAGGAAGACCTGGGATCGGACTATACGCGCCGATCTCAAATCCAAGAACTTGACAAGTGAAGCAGCCCTTAACACGGTTGCCTGGAACGCCGCCATTAGGACAAGAGACTGAAACTGCACTGATGTGTGGAACACTCGGTCTTAAAATTTTATGTATGTATGTATGTATATCACTAGTTTTAGGCCTAATCATTTAGCCTAATCTAAAACATACCAACCCTGAAAAATATATAACGGTACCAGAATACTGTAACTTATAGATTTTTTTTTCCAGGTGCTTTGCTTATCTAATGCATATATTCACCAAGAAAAAGAATGCAAAAACAGAAGAAATGAAGAGGGACTTTTTCTCCAGTCTTGGATCCATCACATTGCATGACCCTAACCTGAGGAAGAAGAATGCCATCAGGACCTGGAAATTGGTTTTGGTACGGGTAAGTTTAACTCTTATGGTTCATCTCATGTTTTGTCTATTCATTATAGTTAATCATGAAATCCGGACCCTTAACCTCGCTTAATTAAAAAAGGACTTGTGCAATAGTGCTGATAATTACGGAAAACCATTTTGGAAGAATCTAGCAGTACAGTACGGTATATAAGTAAGACGCAAGAGTCTAGCAGTATATAGACAGTTTCATTGTTCAAAATATTATTAGCCCATTGCCCCCCCCCCCCTGTAACGGTACTTGTCATAATGAATAGACTATACAGTGGAGTACCCACTTTGGCGACATTTAGTCTGGCGATTTCCACTTTGGCGACTAGGTCCTAAATTTCCACTGAACCCACTTTGGCGATTGACCGCCTGGCAAACCAAACCGTGCGCATCTCGACATTCACCCGTCGGCCAGCTTGTGCAGGACGCCATTGTTATACACCTGCTTCTCTGTGGCCTTGGCAGTTTAGCAACTTTCAGCCAATACCTGGGACGATGCAAGCTTCGGGAGCTGCTAGTGGTGGGCCGCCACGGAAGCCAAACGGAGTAAAAAAAAATAGATTACAGTATAGGAAAGGCGTCACCAAGAAGATATGTACAGCTGAAGACAAGAAGAAAATAATTGACTTAACCTCTTAACCCGGTGAGACCCAGCGTTGCACGTGTTGCGTCGGCAGTCTTTGATCACCAACTCCCAGCGACGCATCACGTGCGTCCGACATATAAAAAACACTTACGTGGCTCGTAAGGTAGGAAATGGCGGGAGAATAGGAGGGGGAGGTACTGTAGTGTGTGTGGGAGCCGGGCCAGTAGGTGTGAGCGGGCCGAGACAGCCGCGCGGCTGGTGGTGGTGGGCTTAGTGGGGATAGTTTACACCCCTAGTTCACCGCCACTTTGAACCTTCATTACTCCGGTCGTATGGGAGCTAGAGGCTTGAGATTTATGTGAGATACTCCTTAGGATGTATGCCGTACAATGCCATACTCAGTTTTTACCCTAGTGCTCCCGGGCGGGTGGTCATGCGGGGGAGACGAACTATTGAAACCCCCGCCCCCCAAATGACCGAAATGAGTTTTTTTTTGTCTTCATTTCTCACCATTCTCTTCCATTTTGGCTCAACAAATTTTTTTGAGGCTCCCCCCCCCCCCCAAAAAAAATGTCAGAGGTGATTTTTTTTTTTTTTTTCATTTCTCATCCTTGTCTTCCATTTTAGCAAACAAAAAAAAATAAGTGAAAATGGCTTGGGACTGGGGTGAACAAAATATTATAACTAGCCGGGGCTCAACGGGTTAAGTGCGCAGGGGAGGTAGTGGCCACCCCTCCCTGTGCGGAGGTATTTAGAGTGTTTCCTACACTCAAATCGTCATCGTACCATAAATAGCATTAATACTTATCCATATGCGCCTATTTTACGTTGATTATAAAGGTAATAACCTGTTACAGCAATAAAACAAGTGGAAACAGCGTTTGGATGGTCAAAATCGGCGATAGAGGCCGGGAGTTCCATAACGTATGGCTCAGGCAGCCTCCCTCTCCTCCACTCCTCCCCATGTCTGGAGAGACACTTGCGTGGTACTCTCTCTCGCTCTCTCCCACGCTTGGTAACACAGATAACCACGCCCTGCTAGCAACTCACTAATGTTAGCACAAATATATACCTAAGAATAAGGGAATAACAGGGATAATAGGTGATAATCAAAAGGGAGGGGGGGGGGGGGGGGAGAGTGAGTGATATTTGCCATGGCCAAGGGGCAATAAATAAAAACAAAAAATAAAAAAAATTGATACAGGGCTGATTTAACCCGTGGAGCCCCGGCTAGTTTTGTATTGTTTGTTCACCAGAACCCGGCCGGTTTTCAAAAAATGGTTTTATTCCAGAAACAATAGCGAATGGGTTAGGAATGAAGGAAAAACCACGAAAAACCGCTCAAAAAGCTTAAAGAATGGTCCTACAGAGCCCCCGAAAACGTATTTTACAAGAGTAAAAAATTGAAGGCAATTACCCCAAAAAAACAGGTTATTGCGCGCTCACGTGCACGCACGTGTACTTTGAGAGTTTTCAACCATCGGCACGGTTGCGTGGGATACGTACACAGTTCCCATACAAATCTGAGCCCTCTCGAGTGGCTACACCTGAGGTTACGGTCGGAGCAATTAGGTTGACTCGTCAGACGCGTCGCTGGGGCTGTGCGTTACATACATCGCCGACGCGCCAGACGCGTCGCTGGTGCTGGACGGGTTAAATGTTTTTTTTTTAGGCCTTGGATTATATAAGGAGTTCCGCAGCCCACCGGTAGGACTTATATAAGGAGATCCGCACTTGCCGGGTTAATAGACCAGGGGTATAAAGCATGTGGCAGTGTGTGCCAGAATCGACAGAGAGGAATCTTCGCAAGAATAAAGAGACAATTAAAGAAAATTTGAAGGTAGCTGAGAGGTATTTTGGGACAGGCAGGGCTGTGGCACCTAGGGTAACTTCAGAAATTACATAAAAATCAAGTGATGGTTGTGGTGGAGCATTTTGTTACAAAGTTGGTTATTTTGTTTAGTAATTGATAAGAAAATATGGTTTTGAAATACGAAAATGGCTCAAAAAATTTAACTTCCGGGTCAGCCCAGACTATTTTTATTTTTTCCCATTTAAAGTTTGCCCCCACTTTGGTGTGGTTTTGGCAGTCTATAAAAATCGCCAAAGTGGTGGGGGCTCCACTGTAGTTCATCTCTGATCATTAATTTCTTATTGTTTATCTTGTGTCATCTATCTCTTGTAGTTCATGATCATCTCTTATTGTTTGTCTCTTTTTATTTCATCTCTTGTCATTCACCTCTTATTGTTGCTAGTTAACCCACTAAGCCCCAGCTAGTTTATAATAAATGTACCACCAGGGACTGGCAGGTTTTGAAAAAAAAAAAAATCCAGAAACAATAGGGAATGGGTTAGGAATGAAGGAAAAACCACAAAAAAACCCGATCCCCTAGGTCAAAAAGGGGTCCTACGGTGCGCCCGAAAGTCGATTTTACAAGAGGGGAAAATTGAAGGCAAAAACACCCAAAAACAGGTTTTTGCACGCTCACGCGGTTGGACTTTGAGAGTTTTCAACCATCGGCATGGTTGCGTGGGATACTTACACAGTTCCCATACAAATCTGAGCCCTCTAGGTGCGCTAGGACCGGAGTAATTAACAGTGACGACACGTTGTCGTCGCTGGGATTTAGCGTTACATACATTGCCGACGACAACGTGTCGTCGCTGGTCCTCTATGGGTTAATCTCTTGCCACGCATCTTCAGTAGGCCTAATTCATCTCTTGTTGTTAAAATCTTCTTGTATAATCTATCCATCTCGTCCTGGTCGGGAATGGAACTCAAGTTCTTTCGGTTGGGAGTTTAGTACACTAACCAATGAGCCTCAGGACACCCCACACCAAATGGCCAGTAGATAACTTCATTTCATTTTTATCTTAAGGCCTCATAGAATAATAACAAGAAAATATGGTATAGTACATGGCATTTTAGAGAACTACTGTAGAAGGCGGCTAGACTTGGTAAATGACTAAGAGGATGACTATAAAATGCAGATGTAATGGTTTGGCCTATTGTGTAAATGGATGACTATAAAATGCCAAAAATGGTGACTGCTTACGCATTACTCGGTATCTGCTATTGGTTGGCATCTCTGGTACCACTTTCTCTATTCTTCAGTATTATAATGTGTACAGTACTGTATATAACTACTACCGTACCGGTATTCATTTCTAAATCATTGTTCTTACAACTGTTTTTAATTAGGTAAGGTAACCGTTCACAGTGTTTCCTGGACAACACAACCAATAAAAACAAGACAAAAACATAATCTACACTCCTTTAGAGCCTTTTGGGAAAGCTCAACCGTAGCCATGGCCTTCCTTAGGGACTCGGGGCTGTTTGGCCAGGCAGCTTAGGGAACGACAACAACAAGACAGAGCATTAACTACTGAAAACCTATAATAAAATGACTGTGGCTCTTATCAAGTTTTCAAAATGCTTCATTAGTGTATCAGAAATGTTGCACCAAATAAGGTAAGATGGATGTGTGGGGCCAAACTTTAAGATAAGATATACTAACACACATATATAAAATTTTAAGACTGAGTGCTCTACACATACGTGCAGTTTCAGTCTCTTGTCCTAATGGCGGCGTTCCAGGCAACCCTGTTCACTTGTCAAGTTTTTGGATTTGAGATTGGCACGTATACAGTAGTCCGATCCCATGTCTTCCTCGGTCCACCCCTTGGTGCAGCTCCCTCCACTTCACAGACCTGCATCTTTTCACCCAATTTTGTTTATCCATTCTCTCCACATGTCCATACCATCCCAGTCTACTTGTACGCATCTCCTCGCTAATACTCTTTATACCTAAACGTCTCCTCAGCTCATCATTTGTTATTCTATCCTGCAGCCTGGCCCCATACATCCATCTCACCATCCTCATCTCATTACATTCCATTCTGTTGACATCCTCTACTTTAACGGCCCAAGTTTCTGAGGCATACATCATTGCACTTCTAACACATGAGACATACACCTTTCCCTTCAGGGGGAGAGGCATTCTTTTCATGGTCAGAATTGGCAGCAGTTCTCTGAACTAGTGACAGTGGCAGCCTCGGCCCCACCACCTGCAGAGATGGTATCTCCTAGGTAGCAAAACTTGTCCACCAGCTCCAATAACTCATTTCCAAAATTCACAGCCACAGGGTCATCATTTAACACAAGGTCGCCTTTGCACACTATGCACTCAAATTTTTCTATTTCTGACTTATCCTTCGGCAGGGGTCTTTTTATTCTACTACAGCACTTACTCCCATGGTGCACCCAACATCGACAGATGCTACATCGAATCGAGTTAGCGCCCACACACTTTCCACACACTGCACATGGGTATGCACCGTTTTTTTCCACATTGCCTTGTCTCAATCTACAATGCATAACCTTGGTTTTGTTAATAGTGACTCTTAAACCCCTTGCTCGCCATGCCCTCTCTCCATCTTCTGAATTCGGCCTCAACATCTTGCACATTTTCAGCTATTAGGACTAAATCGTCTGCATAAAACAGTTCCCACTGGAGTCCGGATCCAAAAACTCTAGACAGTTCCTCCAGGACCATAATAAAGAGGAGGGGGCTTAACACTGAACCCTGATGAACTCCAACACGGACTGTGAACTCCTCACTCAGTACACCTTTCACCCTCACCGTAGTTCGCAAATCCTCATACATCTTCATTATCACATGCACCAGCCACTCTTCCACACCAAGTTTCCTCATAGCCCACTGCACAACATCTCTAGGCACCCTGTCAAAGGCCTTCTCCAGGTCTACAAACACAAAGTTAAGATCCCTGCCTTTTAATAAGTACTGTATCTTCCTGTATCTGCCTGACTATGAAAATAGCATCAGTTGTACCATGTCCTGGCATAAAACCAAACTGCATATCATCAATGGAGATACTTTTCCTGATCAAACCCTCAGAGACTCTCAGACCTTCATGATTTGATCAAGCATTTTCAGGCCCCTATAATTGCCTCTATCTAGTGCATTCCCTTTTCCTTTGTATATATTTACAGTACTATTACACTTTTGTGCCAATCCTCGGGGATTTTCTCATCTTTAATAATGCTGTTTATCAACTCGGTGACTAAGCTGACACTAGTCTCCCTTGAGGCTTTTATCATCTCAGCGACAATGTCAGAGCACCCTGGAGCTTTACCGTCCTTCATTTTATTGATTGCGTCGTGCACTATAGCTGAAGCTATCAAAGGAGGGGGTCCAGATATTGGTTTTTCGATACTAAGCTGTTCCTTATCCCCTTCAAACTCCACATTATCAATCGTTCATAGTATACCTTCCATGCTTCTCTAAATAAATTTTCTGCATACACAATCTTCCCATTATCGTTTCTAACACACTGTTCACCTATAATATCCCTACTGCCATTTTTAACTCGCCTAGCTAGGTTGAAGATCCCATTGGGATTGTCAGTGTTACACACTTGTTCGAGGACCAGGTCCTTAATGCCTTTTTAGCATTGTAAATCACTCTTTTGGCAGTTCGTTTAGCTGCCTGGTATTCCTCCTTGCTACCTCCCTTCTTCCATGCTTTGAAGCATCTCCTTTTTTCTTTCACAGCATGTTCTACCTCATCGTTCCACCACCAGGAGGTCTTATTCCTGGGGTGACCCTTTGTTTTCCCACAGACTTTGTCAGTGGCAGCGAGAAGGCTATGCTTAAGAAAATTCCATTGACTATTTACATAGCTAGGCCTAGCTTCCTTATTTCTATTAATTTCCTCCAGTTCACTATGAAACCTATCCCTAACTTCCTTGTTCTTCAGCAGCCACACTCTCCTTTTGGGCATGTATACCTTCTTGCGCTTAGGATCTCTGTATAAGCTCATGTCGCACACAAGTAGCTTATGCTAATGAGGAGTTGGGGAAACAGTCGAGTATCAACGATGGGATACGTACAAGCAGGCATGGATTGTTTGGGCATGTACTGTAGAGAGGATGGATAAACTAAACTGAGTAAAAGGATGTACGTGTAGGGAGCTGCAATGAGAGGTAGACCTAGAAATACGTGGAAGCAGGCCTTATGCTTTGATCTTGAATTTATGAACCTGACAAGTGAGGCAACTCTGAGTAGGGCTGCTTGGAACGCCATCATTAGGACGTGCGATTAAAAGCGCAGTCTCGTATGGGCCACTCGGTTTTTATATTTATGTATCACATGTTCCATTAAATTCCTGACCATAACTGTATATTTCCCCTCATGAAATTGTTCCCACTCCATGAGTTTATGTATGGTACAGTAAAAATAGTGTCAAATACTTACCCGTATAATTTTTTATAAAACTGTTATTTAATCACATGAATTAACTAGTGTAGCTACTGCATAATATACTACACTCCTAATTAAGTCATACTGTATTATTGTTATTTGTGTTTTCCATATATAAAATCACAGAGTGGGTGGATATTCATGTGGGCAACTGTATTTTTCATCGATGAAGTTACTAATAGAACATAAGACAAATGGATATCTGCAGAAGGCCTATTGGGCCATACGAGGTAGACCCCTTCTTCCCTACATCCCTATTTGTTCAATATGGTAAATTTATTGGGGAATTAATTATACTAAAATATACTTATTCTTTCAGGCGTCAACTTTTCCCACTACCCAGACGGCTGCCATCTAGTGGTGGTGGAACCCAACCCTCACTTTGCCAAGTACTGTACTACAACGACAACAGGACCAAGTTTCCTAATATTAACTCGGAAGAAATTTTGGTAACAACAGGTACAGTATGGTAATTATAATATAGACACTTCTCACTTAACGTCTCCTCATTTCAAGATGTTTCACTATTACACTGTTCATTGATTAGGGAACTACATACATAACATACATAACATTGATTAGGGAACTACATACATAACATACATAACATTTTAAGACTGAGTGTTCCACACATATGTGCAGTTTCAGTCTCTTGTCCTAATGGCAGCGTTCCAGGCAACCCTGTTAAGAGCAGCTTCACTTGTCAAGTTCTTGGATTTGAGATCGGCGCGTATAGTCCAATCCCAGGTCTTCCTCGGTCCACCCCTTGGTGCAGCTCCCTCCACAATCACAGACCTGCATTTTTTCACCCAATTTTGTTCATCCATTCTCTCCACATGTCCATTCCATCCCAGTCTACTTGTACGCATCACCTCACTAATACTCTTTACTGTATACCTAAATGTCTCCTCAGCTCAACATTTGTTATTCTATCCTGTAGCCTGGCCCCACACATCCATCTCACCATTCTCATCTCATTACGCTCCATTCTGTTGACATCCTCTACTTTAACAGCCCATGTTTCTGAGGCATACGTCATTGCACTTCTAACACATGAGGCATACACCTTTCCCTTCAGGGGGAGAGGCATTCTTTTCATGGTCAGGATTGGCATCAGTTCTCTGAACTTCCCCCAGTCACACCTAATTCTAGCAACAGTGGCAGCCTCGGCCCCACCACCGGCAGAGATGGTATCTCCTAGGTACTAAATATACTTATAAGTTGTTCGAATCCTGGGAGAATCTCATGCTTTCATTAATTTCATGTGTGTGGTTATTGGTGTTAAGAATGATGTTAAAATATTATAAAGTTGTAAACCAGAGAAAAGTAGTGCAGAATTTCAATAAATATGGTAACAAATAATGGCTTCACTAAACATTGTTTCATTTAAAGTCTTGAGTTTTAGGAACGTAACTACAACTTTAAGTGAGGAATTACTGTACAGGTACTGTACTTCTTTTGGATCACTTAGTCTATAAATAGTATGTAACTATACCATGTTTCTTTTCAAATGACAGTAAATTGCAAAGATCCCATCAAGATTTCTCAGTTGTTTTGAAGATTTTGTAGTGGAATATGGTGTTAATTATATAAACTTGGTCTTAACCCTTGTCTATCGGGGCCCGACTTAAGTCCGTTAAGAGAACCAAGGCCTAAAGGGCGGGGCCCGACTTAAGTCCAATGCGATGTTGAGCACATAATCGGCTCTGAGAGAGAGTCCGAGCGGTGGGAGGAGCACGGGTGGGCTCTGACCATTCGGCATGGACGTTGTCCCGCCACTGACGGTTTCATCACATCCCTGGTCCCGCAATGCAGGGTAAAAACTGAAGAAATTACTGTATTTAAGGGATTTTCCCTTCGTGTTGCACGATCGTTGCAAGACAACCCGTGGTCGTACAAGGATGGTTCAGGTGTCATTGGAAAGCTCAATTATCGCCCTTTCACGGATACATAATTGTATTACGCTCTGGCTCTTGTTTATGCATGAAAAAGAGCATGGAATGAAGCTCGTTTAGGGTAAATCTGCCCGCTTGGCAGGTAGTAGAAGTTACAAACGGCCCCGCTCTTAGGGCGTTAATATGAGGCAGAGACATAGTACTGTAGTTTCATATTTTTTCATTAAGTATCAAGAAATTAGCTGCTAAGGGATTCAGTTTAACGTCAGATGAAATGAAACGGAGTACTGTATAGGTATGTACAGGTGGTCAAAGTTCCAGCTGACCCACCCTCGCTCTGGGGCTCGCAGAATTAGCTGGCAATACTGGTGTACTTGCCAATCAGTGGATATAATAACTTGAATATTTAAGCAAACCTTCGAACTTTGGGTGAATGTTCGGGATCATACATAGCGATGTATGCATTTTTATTTGAGATAAGTTTACTTTCCCTTGTTTAGTACCGGTATATGTTCTAACAATGATATAGCCGAAATCAGATCTACCAATCCCAATCTTTGTAAGACACACCTCCTTCCTACAACAGTATTGCCAGATAATTCTGCGAGCCCCAGAGTGAGGGTGGGTCTGCTGGAGCTTTGACCAACTGTACGGTAAGTCTAGTACAGTAATAATATTCTGGGTCTGGATACTCAAAATATTTATGACACTTTATCTTGCTCTGACTGTCGTATCCTAAAGACCTATACCGTAATTTTAGCGTCATTTAGGCTATGTTCGAAAATAAGTTATAACTGTGTAAATAACTTATGACAGCTAATATTTCCTGAGTATGAGAAAGTTATGACGTAAGCAAGGAATGAATTGTGAATTCATTGGTTTGTTATACCTCTTACGTCACCCTAACTTATGGCATTTTTGAGTATCCAGCCCCTGGTCATTTATTTTGTGTTTTGTGTTCTTTTATTTTATTTTACTAAAGGGTTATTTCCACAGATATTTTGATAAGTTCTTTTCTTTATATTGTGTCCCTGTTTTGGTTTGTTTATTTTGCAAGTTTTACATTATATATTCTCAAAAGTGCCAGTTCTTCCAGGAGAATGAACTAGTTTTCAGATCACGTTAGAAACTGCAGTTAGGTAGAAACCCTATTGTAACAAAGATCGGTCAACATCCGCCATATTGATGCCACTGGTCTCATTAGCCTCTCTTTACACTCAAATATTTCCGTTCCCATAATAAACATTCGGCAATACTGGTACAGGATATATAGTTTGATATTTGTATCTAACAGCCGTATTCTTAGACGTGTGGGGTGAGTGTCATACAGCCCTTAATGAACGAAGCTATTGAAATTAAGTGTTAATTAATGAAAGGGAACTTATAATCCCTCAAGTTTTAAAAGCTAACAATTTTTCTTGTCTTATTTCGTTCATTAAGGAGTAGGGTTTCACGGTGGGAAGCTTTAAGAATATGGCTGTAAATTCTACCAGATCAAAAATATAATATCTCCATTCATACAGTACATACATACATACATACATACAAGTTTAAAGACCGTTTGTCCACAGAAAATGTGGTTACAGTCTCACGACCTAAATGGCAGCTTTCTGTTGTCAAGTTCTTTATTTTGAGATCGGACCGGAGTACCCGAGCCCACGTCATTCTAGGTCCACCCCTACGCGCATCAAAAATATAATATCTCCCTGTTGTTTGTGGCACCAAAAGAGTGTCCAAGGAAAAAGATGGTTGCTCTCTCTTACTACAGGATATCTACACTTATGCTAGAAGAACAGTAACACTATTTTTACATAAACTGCAAACTACAAAGGTGGCACCAACTCAAGTCTAGTCCTCCATCACCGTACTATACTGTACTGCTTAAAAGATCATTGTTTTCAGTGCGGTATGTTAAGTATTAAATTGTAAAACTTGCAAAATAAACAAACCAATACTGGGACGACACAAGGTAAAGGCAAAGGAACTTATCATCAAAATCGCTATGTGGAAATAACGCTTAATAAAATAAAATTTTGAAATAAAGGAACACAATCATGCCTATTTTAATTTTATCCAGACTATCACAAAACAGTTATATGCAGTTTAGAAAGAACTTTGAGTTTAATTTGAGGGTTTTTTGAGAAAGTTTTTCCCCACTAGATTAACTAGATTCCTATTGCCAGACTCCCTAATTTCCTAGGGGGTGGTCATGAATGAATCTCCTTGATGTGCCTCTGTCAGTTGGTGTCCCTCCCACCCAACACCACTTTCACTCATATACCTCTCAACTCCATCCTTCCACCTCACTTTCAGTCTGCATCCTCCTCTGCCCTGCCACCTCAATTTCATAGAGTACGCTCTTTTAGTCATTCTCTCACTTGCCATATACTCCATATGACCTAACCACCTCAAGGTGTTCCTCACCACACTCTCCACTACGCCCACATCACACACCACAGCACAACACTCTCATACTTCCTATTTCGCCTATCTATCTCTCCATGTGACTCCACACGCACTTCTCAAGTACTGTAACTCATTTCCACCCCTCTTACTCTTGATTCATATCTCTCCAAGAACGCCCAGGCTTTACTCTGTACATCAATGTTGGGATTACCACAATATCATGCAGTGACTTCTAACAAATACTTTCATACTTAATGTACGGTATGTATATATGTACAGCATGTATATACGTAGGCACATACCCCATAGCTGGGGGTGGTTAACTCGAGACAGAGCCCGAACAGGGACAAAACAACACAAAATAAAACACAAAATATAGATTTAATTATAAATATATATTCATACTTAATACCTGAGTGAAATAACCAATTCTTCTGACTGAATTTGTTTTTATCCATGTATTGCAATCAATAATTTGATATTAGCTTGTAAGATCCCCGGAATATAAGCCTATGTTACGTCACGTTTACTTTTGTCATATACCTTCCAGGAGAGGAGATGGCTGGTGTGGAGGATAATAGTGTGGACGCGGTGGTGATGACGCTGGTGCTCTGTAGTGTAAAAGAGACCGACCAGATCATGCAGCAGATTCTCAGAGTCCTGGCTCCGGTGAGTAGTATTTAACACTATACAGCATATTTTTTTTTTTTTTTTTTTTTTTTATTATTATTTTTCTAGTTGATGGTAAATTGTCAGGAAGATTGTGTAGTGAAACATGTTGTTAATTGTGAAAACTGTCTTGATAGCATAATGCTTAGTGTGCGGAATTTCGGTGTGAGTATCCTAGGTCGAGTCCTTGGAGTACCGGTACCACATGTGTTCATTACTTTCATTGATTTCGTTAATTAGGTTTATTTGTAAAGTTAATTATGTAGTGGGTTGGTGAAAACAAATATGAATTAACCTCATGAGGATTGTGTAGTTATTTCCTTTAGCCTATATTTATTATGTCACTAAAATATACCACAGAAGGAATGAAAGATACACTTGGGATAAAAATCTTATTTGTATTGCACAATATTAAAAGCCAATGTCATATGTGTGGAACGTTAAAACATAATAGTTACTGCACAGTAATTATGAGAGTTCAATGGGAAGAATGCGTAGATGCGGCACAAGTACAGAGGTGGCGGTAAATAAATCCCAGAGCAGAGGTGGCGGTGAGTAAGTCCAGAGCGTGAGTCAGGTGTGTGCGTGCACACCTGGGAGGGGCTTCGGTCACCTGGGCTTTCTTAGTGGTAAGCAGGGAGGGTTCTGTGGGGGCGATCGGTCATGGTCTTGGCCTTGCTCGGGACCTTAGGGCTGTTCGGTCAGACGGCCTGGGGAACAACAACAACAATAATTTTACAGAACCTATTGTATCCTAATGTTTTTATATTTCGTAGTATTGTTTTGCTAAATGTTCAATGTTTTATTTCCGCATAGTGATATTGATAAGTTCTTTTGTCTTATATATTGTGTCATCCCTATTATGGTTTGTTTATTTTGCAAGTTTTACATTATAATCCAAGCTGGAGCTTAAGCAATCCTGCACCTCCAACAGTTAACACAAAATTAACAATAATTGCAACATAAAAGTTAGTTTCATTATTCATTAGTTTCATTGATTTCATTAATTAGGATGTATTTGTAAGTTAATTGGTGGCTTGGTGAAAATATGAATTAACTGTGTTGGTGGTGTAATGGTTTAGACGCTTATATTCTGGGTGTGGTGTCCCGAGTTGGAATCCCGGGAGGACCATATGCTTTCATTAGTTTATTCAAGTGCATTGGGGTTTGTAATTGATGATTAATGTTAAGAACGGGGTGTTACTTAGCTTAACAGAGATAACTGTGTTGCCAGGAAATTATTGAGCTTATAAAATTTACCGTAAAAGTTCCCATGTGATACCCTCCCTAATACATGACAAATATTACAGAGTACAAAGGGCGGTGGAAGATGCTGCACTACTACGTCAAGAACTTCTTTGCTCCGGTTATTACTTCCGTATACATGGATGTAGAAAATGTAAGTCCAGCATTAATTTGATCTTGGATACACTTTAGTTTATTTATTTCTAGCTGACGGTAATTTAAAAGTACAAATTATGTTTTGAAAGATACTGTACAGCGTTGTTTCCACATAGCGATTTTTATTAGTTCCTTTGCGTTTATCTTGTGTCGTCCCAGTTTTGGTTTGTTTATTTTGCAAGTTTTATATTATAATTTGCTACTACATAGAAGTAATTTGTTAAAACCTACTTTTGATAATGGAAGTCGAGGTTTTTCTTAATCCTCTCGCTATCCTGTGGACTCGGGGGTTGCAGTTTAGCATTCAGAAATAGAGTTCTCTCAATCTCATAATTACCTCTACAAAATTAGTTATTTGCCCAACTCTAAGACAACTGCAGAGGTTGAAGTAACTAAACTAAAGGTTTCTAAACCCCCCTGATGGTCACAAAGGCTTTTAAGTATCCAAGAAAGGGCACAAATTGTGTCCTGTGCTTGAAAGGGTTAAATTACAAAGTAAAGAGAGTTAGTTTGGAAAGTATTATACCTTAGATAAATTGTGTTCTATTCTAACTTCTGTAAAAGTGTAAAACTGTCTTGATGGTGTAATGGTTAAAGCGTGTAAGTTCTGTATGTGATATCCTAGGTTCGAATCCTGGGAGAATCACATCCATCTATCTATTGCCATATTGCCACGAACAAAACGCCCCCATGCACCTCTGTCCCCAGTCAGTCGACGCCCCTCCTCACTTGCTTGCATTAATTTCATTTGGGGGTTATTGGTGTTAAGAACGATGTTAAAAATATGATCGTATAGCAGTAACAAAAAAATAATTAAGTCTTCATTATATGTGGTTGATTGTGTTCTTTTATTTATAAATTATTATTTTGCTTAAGCGTTGTTTCCACATAGCGATTTTGATAAGTTGTTTTGTCTTTTTACTGTGTTCGTCTAAGTTTTGGTTTGTTTATTTTGCAAGTTTTACATTACTGTATAGCCTACTGTTGTTGTTGTTGTTGTTGTTGTTCTTGTTCTTCCCCAGGCTGCCTGGCCGAACAGCCCCAAGGTCCCGAGCAAGGCCAAGGCCATAGAGCGCCCCCACAAAACCCTCCCTGCTTACCACTAACAAAACCCAGGTGACCGAAGCCACTCTAAGGCAGGGAGCTGAGGAGGGCGCGGAAACGCCCGGGAAACCAAAGCTCCACCCAAGGCCCTGTGCCCCTCAGCAATTATGAAGGGAAAGTTGAGGGGCAAGGGAAAAATGTGACGCTTTGGCTCCCATCTGCCAACTTTTAGGTTGGCAGTAAGGAGGTCGATCCACGGAAAAGACGCCGTCACTTGAGATCTAGAAGATATATAAGTAAAAGGAACAGTCAGAGTAAGCTATGGGTATGGCAGAGATCGCTCAGCTCTCACTCTGATAGACCAGCCCATCACCACATGACTAGAACCCAATCCTCTCAGCATCAGCTAGGAAAGGCCCTAGAAAGCCGCCTTTGGCGGGGGGATAGCTCCCCTACTTTAACTCCTTTCGGAGTTGGGCACCCGCCCATAGCCTACTGTAATATTATATTGTTTCAATTTATTCTGACTTACATTAGGCAATATTACCTCTAGTAAAAGCCTATAGCTGTAATATTAATAAAGTCTCAAGTCCTCATTGTGCTATAGGTGTTAATTATTTTATCCTTCAGGTGAAAGTGTACGTGGTGAGTGATCTGATGGGTGACGTTGAAGGAGCAACTCTCACCATCAACCTCCATCGCTATGCCCAATTGGTTCCTGTGTCATCATCCAACATTACTATCACTGTGGTTAGTAGAATAATAGCTCTAACAATACAACCTGTACTTCTCTTTTATCTAGCAACATAGCTATCACTGCGGATAGTACAATAATAGCTCTAACAACACTACAGTGCTTCTTTATTCTCTAACAACAAAACTATCACTGTGGTTAGTATATTAATAGCTCCAACATCACTACTCTTATGTGTCATCAAAAAATAAAATTATCACTGTGGTTAGTATATTAATAGCTCTAACAATGTTACCTCTTCTCTATGCTCCACCAACATTACCTCTTAGCTATTCTCTACCAACAAAACTATCACTGTGGTCTGTGGATAGTACATTAATAGCTCTAACAACACTACCTCTGTATTCTCTAACAACATAACTATCACTGAGGTTAGTACTGTTCAATAATAGCTCTAACAACACTACCTCTGTATTCTCTAACATTGTGTTCTTTTATTTCATAGATTTCATTTTAGTAAGCGTTGTTTCCACATAGCGATTTTGATAATTTGATTTGACTTTATATTGTCCTTGTCCCAATTTTGGTTTGTTTAGTTTGCAAGTTTTACATTTTAATTAACAACATAACTATCACTGGGGCTTGTACATTAATAGCTTTACCAACACTACTCGTATGTTTTCTGTGTCAGCAAAATTATCATTATGGTTAGTACAATAATAGTTTTACGAACATTATCTCACTACCACTGTTGACAGTGGTCTGAAATGATGACATGGCGAGAAATGTCTGCTGTCTTCACCTTCTTAGTTTGTTCACCTCCTGCCCTTCCCTATCTATTTTGACTTGATTAGATGTCCATCTTGATCTAATCCTTCGGGCCAGCCCTATCAGAGTTCTTTTTGGGAACTCAGTGGTCTGGTTAAACTATTTTATTAAAAAAAAAAAAAAAAAAAAAACGCACACACACTGTCCTGTACCTGTACCTCCAGTGAATTTGACAATTGATCTATACACCCTCTCGGAGCACTTGCCAGGATAAAATCAGGAGGATGGGCTGTGAGGACTTGTAAACAAACTGTCAAGCTCGTTGACGCGGGGTGTAGTACATGTATAGTCAATACAGTCATATATGTATGTATATACTCAGGCACATACCCCATTGCTAGGGGTGGCTGAATTGAGACAGAGCCCGAACAGAAACCTTTAAAGTTCCAATTTGTAGGGTTCAGGACCACTTTCGCGTTCCCTCGCCCTTTTTTCTGTCTCGTTAAGTAGGAGCATTTTACAAGGGGAGGAGGATTCCTAGGCTCCTGCCCCCCACTATACTACCGTATATAATTATTATATTCCAATAATTTCACTAGATTTTACATTGCAGGGCAGGCAAACAGAAAGTGAAGAGTTGAGCTTGAATTGTACTAAAAGTATTAAAATAAACATAGCATAGCTCATTTTCATATTCCATTTGTTGTTGTTGTTCCCCAGGCTGTCTGGCCGAACAGCCCCAAGGTCTCGACCAAGGCCAAGGCCATAAACAAGCGCCCCCACAAAACCCTCCCTGCTTACCACTAACAAAGCCCAGGTGACCGAAGCCACTCCAAGGCAGGGAGCTGAGGAGGGTACGGAAACGCCCGGGAAACCAAAGCCCCACCCAAGGCCCTGTGCCACTCAGCAATTATGAAGGGAAAGTTGAGGGGCAAGGGAAAAATGTGACGCTTTGGCTCCCAATCTTGGCAGTAGGGAGGTCAATCCACGGAAAAGACGCCGTCACTTGAGATCTAGAAGATATATAAGTAAAAGGAACAGTCAGAGTAAGCTATGGGTATGGCAGAGATCGCTCAGCTCTCACTCTGATAGACCAGCCCATCACCACTATTAATTTGTTTAATTTGCTGGTGTTGTATTCCAGAGTGGACAAGCATCAAATGAAGCGTTGAGCCTGAACATCTGGTCGGACCTTGAGCTAGACACCCACTATCAGGACGGACTATACGATGCTGTATACGTGTGTTTCCTAACCTCACACCTCACACTACCTGAGGGCAACACACAGCAGGTCCCTCGTAACTTCTACCTCATGGGCCGACCAAAGGACGCCCCTCTCGTACATGCTCAGCTACAGGTGGGTCGTTATTTTAGCAATGGGGTATGTGACTGGGATCAGACCTTGCAGTCTGATCTTGAATCAAAGAACCTGACAAGTGAGGCAGCTCTTAACAGGGCTGCCTGAAGCGCCACCATTAGGACGTGAGACCGGAACCGCGCTTCGTGTGGAGCACTCGGTCTTTAAATTTGTGTATGTATATACAGTACTGTACATACATTTATTTATTTACTATCTTTACAGCGTAATGGTTGGTGTGCGGAATTTCAGTGTGAGTATCCTAGATTCAAATCCTTGGAGTACCACATGTATTCATTAGTTTCATTGATTTTATCAATTATGTATATTTGTAAGCTAAGTGGTGGGTTGGTGAGAACATTAATTAAGCTTAGGAACAAAAAGTATTTTGAAAGCTTAGCCCCTTGGGGATTATGATGCATTTTGACAGTAAACTCTGGCTGAATTAATTACCTGTATTAGAAACGTAAGTAGGACCCTGGAAGCCACATGCAACATAGCCCTGGGTATATGACTTAGCCCCTTCTGTACCGGCGATGTTTTCTTAATTTTATTGTAGCTATATTTTAAAGATTTTGTGCTGTTTAAGAAGGAGTAGTTCAAAGTTTGTTGATTGCTGGAGGCCCTTTGTAAACTGAATAAAATCGTTCGATAGTAGCCAGAATACAGTTAAAAAGACGTGGCCGGTACAGAAGGGATTAAGCACCCATAAAGTTAATTGTCTGAACTCAACTATAGGCTATAAGATCGTTAGTGTGTTGTCGTTTCGATAGTTTTTAATTTTAATGAGTTCGTTATGTTAATTTGAACCGTAACTTTTGAGTTTGTTTTCAAGTTTTATATATTTGTTTTATTATTATTCTATTCCTCTAGTCTCAGGCAGGTGTTGCCTTATGTATTTGTGTTTAATGCTAAAGTTTTGACTATACTGTACTGTACAGTACTTTCTAAGTGCTTGGCCTTGCTTTACGAGGTCAGTGCTTTGAGATCTGTGCCCCATAAATTCTTCTTTCCTCTCGCATAAGCAGTACACTATTCATAGTGCAGTTGGGTCCAGTACATGATTAGATCGATATCCAGTATTCGATATATGGATATTAAAAGTAGTCATGTGCTGAACCTTAACTGTCTTGATGGTGTAGCCTAATGGTTAGAGCGTGCAAGTTCTGTATGTGGTGTCCTGTGTTCGTATTCTGAGAGGATCACATGTTTTCATTAATTTAATTTTGGTGTTAAGAACGATATTACTTAATTCCCTTCCTAATCTGAATAAAATTGTCTAATAATTGCCAAAATAAAATGCATAATCGGATCTTGGAAGGGTTAATTAATAAGCTAAAGTTTTGACTAGATTTTCTAAGTGTTCAACCCTTATCTACCCCCAGGTGAGTGTTGTATCGGAGCCGGTAGTATCCAGCAGCAGCAACTGGACCTTTACCGTGAGCGTGACCAGCGATGCCGTGGCGCTCTTTGTGTGGCTCCAGACAGACGTGGCGGGCATCTTCTCCGACAATGGCTTCATCATGACCCAGGTTTCAACGGAGATCCTCTTCTACGCCGACAAGGAAGCCACCAAGAGTGAACTGGAGGCTTCACTAATGGTTATGTCTCTCACTGACACATACACCACACAGGTTCAGAGGAACCAGGAGGGACTCAGAGATCGAGCCTTCCATCCTAACGACCTCAATAATGTAATGTATTTATACTAGGATTGAAATGGAAAGGTAAAACTTGCAAAACACACAGACCAAAATACACAATTATTAAACTTTGAAACATACAAACCAACATGGTACCAGGACTGACTTAGAGATCGAGTCTTCCATCCTAACGACATCAATAATGTCATTTACTTAAACTAGGGATTAAATTGAAAGGTAAAACTTGCAAAATAAACAAATCAAAACAGGAAGTGCACAATATAAAGACAAGAAACTGCCAAAATAACTACAGTATTTGGAAGTGATAGATTATATACAATATCTCATCCCAGTTGCCTTGGCAGCTTAGATGTAAACAAAACAGGTGTAAGAAAGTAAAAATAGCTCGAATACTAACATGAAACAGTATTGATGATGAATATAGGTCTAATCTGATACGAACGATAACATGTGTTGATCGGAAAGACATAACTGACAATTGTCGATATTTACTTACAATGTGGAAGTAACGCATTGAAGATTTAGCAAAACAATTCTATGCAATATATAAAACTCAAAACTACCATAATGTATTAATTTCACAATACGGCTGTATGGCATTAACTCTGTGATAATAGTATAAATACTGTAGGAATTTCTGTGATCATTTAATTATTATACATTTTATCATTTCCAAGTGCAATTAATACTTGTGCAATGGTCACAACTTGCTCTACAGTATTCTGATAAAGTAGTACATAATTGTGAAGATTTTTAGCTGTATTTTATAGGAAATCGTTATATATTTATAACCTATAGCTTGAATATTATTATGTATATTGAAATTTGATATAAAACAATATATTTTATTAGATGCAATATTGAGTATTCTTTATTCCCTTGACTTTTGTCTTAGTATATTAGAAATTGTTTGATAGCACAGTAGCTATAATAATACATAAACACATTGTTATCTATTTTGAAGAGTTTTTTATCAACTTTACTTGGGGTCTTTCTGTGTATGGCCACCCTCATTCAGAGGAGTAAGGCGTCCGGCAATAGATAGATAGATAGATTAATATTTATAACATAAGAACATATGATAATGGGCGTCTGCAGAAAGCCGATTGACCCACACAAGGCAGATCCCTCTTACGCCCAATCCATCTCGTCATACAAGTCAACAAATGGCTAAACTGGCTAAATAGTTTCATGGCAAAACAATCAAGTATCAGAAATCTTAACACCTAAATGGCACGAAAGGTCTTAAAATTGACTAAGAAATGGGGCAAAATGTCTTAAGATAGCCAAACTAATGAGCGATCGTCTTGAAGTATCAAAATTAATGGGGCTAAACATGAGGGAGAAGGGAGTCCAAGAAGAAAAAATTATAACATTTGATTTCGCTACAAAATCTTAACCCTATCAGCAGACATGGAAGCATTAATTAATTAAACTTATTCTGGCTATAATTAGACGATTATATTAGGATTGTGAAGTACCTCTCGGAATGTGAGTGGTCAAAAGCAACTCAATTATATCTCTGACTCCCACAGATCCTTCCTAAGCTGAATAAACTCGACTAATGATAGCCAGAGTAAACTTTAAAAGGCGTCATAATCCTGAAGGGGTTTATTGCCAAGTAATAGAAGAGACAGAGTAAGGGGCGAGGGAACGTGAAAGTGGTCCCGGACCCTAAGAATTGGAACTTTAAATGTTGTTTTTGTTCGGGCTCTGTCTCGAGTCGGCCACCCCCAGCTATGGGGTATGTGTCTGAGTACAGTATATACATACATACAATAAAAAAGTGAAAGAAACCATGCCCGCCAGCCAAAAAGAAAAGATGAGTGTGATTTTGTGCTTTGTTTTGTTTAATCTGATTTGTTGTGATGTCACTGTTCGGGCTCTGTCTCGAGTCGGCCACCCCCATAAAAAAAAAAAAAAAAAAAAAAAAAAAAAAAAAATGGGGAAGATGCCAGAGTACATACTTATATAAATAAATGTATGTATAGTAGCCTATATACTCAGGCACATAACCCATAGCTAAGAATGGCCGACTCGAGACAGAGCCTGAATAGGGACAAAATAACAACATAAAAATAAAAAAATAAAAATAATACTAATAATAATAACAAATAACAATATATAAATAAATCTAGGACGCCCAGGAGAATACTCAGAGACCTAGGACTAGCCTTCTATGAAGGTAAAAATAAGATATACAAGATTTTTACAGTAGCCTAAGATCTACAAAATGGAGTCTAGAGGAATAGCCTGGCATTCCCCGATAGAAGCCCCTACTTATCAACACTGCAGCAGACGACGAACCCAGAACAAGTAAGTAACACCAATTTACTCAACCATTGGACCACTCAGGTCACCCAAGGGTATTATATGGTATAGTATAACCTTAGATCATCATAGAGAACAGTGATATTGATGGTGGGCTTATATAACATCTATAATAATCCTTAACAACTCTACTGGGATTATAAAGACTCTAACGCATGCGCAGATCATTCTTCAGCCTGACGCCATTTTGGAGACATGCCTATACAGTTGTCCACTTTTAATATTACTTTAACTATACGTATCTTTGTAGAAATGTATGTATTTATGTATTATACTCAGGCACATACTCAATTGCTCGGGGTGGCCGACTCGAGACAGAGCCCGAACAGAAACTTGTAAAGTTTCAATCGTTAGGGTCTGGGACCACTTTCGCGTTCCCTCGCCCCATTCTCTGTCTCGTTAAGTAGGATAATTATATCTATCTTTGTTTAACTTTATTTATTTTTATAGAAATAATAACAAAAATATCTAAAATACTTAAAAGATTATGCCATTATATACCTGTATATAGCACAACATAAACAGATGATAAGTGAGGGCAACTTATACCTAAATGGCACGAGATGGGGCGAAAGGTCTTAACATCGGAAAACTAATGGGGCAAACGTCTTAAACTGTCATAACTGATGGGGCTAAGCATGAGGGAGAAGGGGCCCCAGAAAAATACCCCTCAAGTTAAAATCGCCCCTCAAAAAATGCCCTAACCAACTCTACCACCCTAATATAACAGGAGACATGCCTATGATGACACCAAGAGGAGGAAACTAATGAATACTAATAATAGATAATTATAACTAATTAATAATCATAAACTAATATATTAATGTCGCGAATATAAATAAAACAGATTTTATGGCAATTGGTGAATTTAATGCAGTTGTGGGTGGAGCTTAGTGATAAAACAGGGAGTATTTAATGTTGTTCACCAAAATTAGCCCACAAAGAATCCGCCCACTTCCTGCAGAGTGGGCGGAGTTTGGTGACGTAAGAGGTGTCACCAAACTCCACCCACTTCCTCCAGAGTGGGCGGAGTTTGGTGACGTAAGAGGTGTCACCAAACTCCATCCACTTCCTCCAGATTAGGTGGAATTTGGTGACGTAAGGGGAGACACCAGGCCTATCAGTGTCGCCAAACTCCTCCAGAGTGGGCGGAGACTGGTGACATAAGGGTTGTCATCTAACCAAACTCCACCCACTTCCTTAACAGTGGGCGGAATTTAGTGACATAATGGGCGTCTCCAGTGTCACCAAACTTCACCCACACCCTCCCAGCGTTGCAATAGGCCTACAGAAACCCCACCCTTTTATAGACCAAATTAACCAGATAGACCATAATATTAGCCTATTAACATTAATAGGTTAACCCCTTTAGTACCGGTGACGTCATTTACGTTATTCGGGCAACTAGTAGATGACTTTATTCAGCTTAGGAAAGACCTGAGGGGATAGAATTGTCCCTTTATTAATTGTCAGAAATCCTTACTAGGTAAAATCGTCTATTAATAGCCAGAATATAATGTATATGTTAATTCGCTTGTGGTGTTATTGCTTTACATTTATTATACGTCGAAGTGTACATATAATTTGCATCATAATTTGGGCTAACATTAGACGAGTATATGCAGCTTAGGAAGGATCTCCAGCAATCGGAGGGGCAAAAAATGAAATCAATTAACCATTAGACGTCCTCAGATCCTTCCTAATCTTAATGAAATCGTCTAATAATAGCCAGAACATAAATAAGTATGTCTTCGAACACTGAAAGAGCTAATTTATTTATCATATATTTCAGGTGTATTTGGCGGTAACAAGAATGACATCGGCGTTTGGACTACAACACGTCTTTCCTCAACTGGACAAAATCGTCTGGTGTTGGTCAGAACAAGGGCTATCAATAATCCCATCGCTCGGCAAGTTGCCCGAGAACAGCCCTCTGCGTAGCCACCCCCCCCCCCCCCCTATCAATAATCCCATCGCACGGCAAGTTGCCCGAGAACAGCCCTCTGCGTAGCCCCCCCCCCTCTATCAATAAACCCATCGCACAGCAAGTTGCCCGAGAACAGCCCTCTGCGTAGCCCCCCTCCCCCCTATCAATATACCCATCGCACAACAAGTTGCCCGAGAACAGCCCTCTGCGCAGCGCCCCCCCCCGCTATACCATATAACCCATCGCACATCATGTTGCCCGAGAACAGCTCTTTGCGTAGCTCCCCCCCCCCCCTATCAATATACCCATATAACCCATCGCACATCATGTTGCCCGAGCCCAGCCCACTGCGTAGCCCCCCCCCCCCCCATCAATATACCCATCACACAGCATGTTGCCCTAGAACAGCCCTCTGCACAGCCCCCTCCCCCCTCAGCCCTCACCCCCTAATAATACTAAAAATATTGAAGATTAACAAAAATATACAGTATATCTCATATAACTCTACGGGGGAAGCACTGCCCTACTCGCACAGCCAGCCAGTCAATTATCGCCTCGGGTAGTATTGTGACGTCAGACAAAACTTTCAATCTTCAACCAATCAGAAGCCAGTAACTTTTTTCGGGGTCTGAAATTCATACGCTATGGCCTATGGTAGACAAGTGGGGTTCATCCTACTCGCGCCATAATTTGCTCTGCTCTCTGTGGGTTCGGTCAAGGGTTGGCTAGTCTGTCGAAAAATAAGAGTTCGAAAGTCATATAATTCTACGGGAGGAGCACTACCTTTCTTGCACAACCAGACACATATCGCCTCGGGCAGTACGATGACGTCAGACAAAACTTTCAATCTTCAGCCAATCAGAAGCCAGCAACTTTTTCCAGGGGTCTAAAATTCATACGCTATGGCCTCTCGGGTGGACGTTTGGTTCATCCTACTCGCGCCAGAACTTGCTTGGCTCTCTGTGGGTTCAGTAAAAATATGAGTTCGCCAAGGGTAACTAATATTGCATATAATTCTACGGAAGAAGCACAACCTATCTCGCAAAACCAAACGAATATCGCCTCGGGCAGTATTGTGACGTCAGACAAACTTGCAAAGTTTCAGCCAATCAGAAGCAAGCAACATTTTTTCAGGGTTTAGAATTCATACGCTATGGCCTCTCGGGTGGATGTTTGGGTTCATCCTACTCGCGCCATAACTTGCTCAGCTCTCTGGGGGGTCGGTCACGGGTTGGGTAGTTTGTCGAGAATATTAGTTAAGGGGTAACTAATGTGTTCGTAATAACTTAGCCCGATGGAGGTATATTGGTGGTAATTAACCTTTAATTATACGGATAGAAAGGTAAATCACTGTTAATATAGCCGATGATTCTATACACCTAATAAATTTGGACGCCATCTTGTTTCCAACACGCCGCCATCTTGTAAACCTTTTCAGTATTTTTGTTTTGTTTTTTGGACGCTTTATTCCTAGGTTGTTCTGGCTAACATTAGACGATTTTACGCAGCTTCGTATGGGCCTCTAAGAATCAAAAGGTTATGAAAAAGGGCTATTAAGATCTTTGGGTATAATATATTTTGAGTGATTTAACTATCTAACTGGTCTAAGATGGGTTTATTACGGCCAATATATCTTGTTAAGGGTAGGTTGTCATGGGCACTTTATCGACCCTTTACGTACCCATATATTTTGTTATTATTATTATTATTATTATTATGTTGACCTAGAACAGCCCTCTGCGTAGCCCCCCTCCTATCAATATACCCATATAACCCATAGCACAGCATGTTGCCCTATAACAGCCCTCTGCGTAGCCCCCCCTCCTATCAATATACCCATATAACCCATAGCACAGCATGTTGCCCTAGAACAGCCCTCTGCGTAGCCCCTCCCTCCTATCAATATACCCATATAACCCATAGCACAACATGTTGCCCTAGAACAGCCCTCTGCGCACCCCCCACAATATCAATATACCTATATAACCCATAGCACAGCATGTTGCTCTAGAACAGCCCTCTGCGCAACCCCAACAATATCAATATACCTATATAACCCATAGCACAGCATGTTGCCCTAGAACAGCCCTCTGCGTTGCCCCCCTCCTATCAATATACCCATATAACCCATAGCACAGCATGTTGCCCTAGAACAGCCCTCTGCGTAGCCCCCGCCCGCCACCCCCCCCCCCCCTCCTATCAATATACCCATATAACCCATAGCACAGCATGTTGCCCTAGAACAGCCCTCTGCGTTGCCCCCCTCCTATCAATATACCCATATAACCCATAGAACAGCCCTCTGTGCACCCCCCACAATATCAATATACCGGTACCTATATAACCCATCGCACAGCATGTTGCCCGAGAACAGCCCTCTACGTAGCCCCCCCACCCCCAGTGGAATAAACTGTAATAAAAGAATACAAAAATCTACGGGAGAAGCACTACCTTTCTCGCAAAACCAAACGAATATTGCCTTGGGCAGTATTGTGACGTCAGAAAAACTTACAAAGTTTCAGCCAATCAGAAGCCAGCAACTTTTTCCAGGGGTCTAGAATTCATACGCTATGGCCTAAGGTAGACAGGTGGGGTTCATCCTACTCGCGCCATAATTTACTCTGCTCTCTGTGGGTTCGGTCAAGGGCTGGCTAGTCTGTCGAAAATATGAGTTCGTAAAGTCATATAATTCTACGGGAGGAGCACTACCTTTCTTGCACAACCAGACACATATCGCCTCGGGCAGTATGATGACGTCAGACAAAACTTTCAATCTTCAGCCAATCAGAAGCCAGCAACTTTTTCCAGGGGTCTAAAATTCATACGCTATGGCCTCTCGGGTGGACGTTTGGTTCATCCTACTCGCGCCAGAACTTGCTTGGCTCTCTGTGGGTTCAGTAAAAATATGAGTTCGCCAAGGGTAACTAAAATTGCATATAATTCTACGGAAGAAGCACAACATATCTCGCACAACGAAACGAATATCACCTCGGGCAGTATTGTGACGTCAGAAAAACTTGCAAAGTTTCAGCCAATCAGAAGCCACCAACTTTTTCAAGGGTCTACAACTCATACGCTATGGCCTAAGGTGGACTGGTGGGGTTCATCCTACTCGCCCCATAACTTGCTCAGCTCTCTGTGGGATTGGGCAAGGGCTGGCTAGTCTGTCGAAAACAAGAGTTCGTAAAACCAGACAAATATCGCC